>PVKS010021580.1:16045-35072 GCA_004027875.1 Aplodontia rufa | reverse complement strand
CTTCTCACCCCTCCAAACCAAGGAGGGCAGGATCAATCACAAAGGTGAACCCCCTTCTTAACGGGAACGAGCACACTCCTGGACCCGCGACTGGAAGGAAAGGCATGCGAGACCTGCTAGGAACCGACCTCCCCCCCATCGGGCCCCCAGCCGGCATCCCCCAAAAGGAAGAGAGGGGACAAGTAAATCTTATAGGTCAAGTTGGACATGCCCCCTGAGAACAGGGTGCCAGGGAGCAACTCCCCGGCCTTGGCGGAGCAACACTTCCCCTCTGACCTTTCCTCTCTCTACACTTCCCAACACCGTCCCAGCCCCGGAGTCTGTGCCCCAGGTTGGATTGGAACAGAGGATGGAGCACAAGTGCGGGAAAGGTTTGTCACCGCCCACAGGGTGCTGGCTTCACCCCGCCCCTCCTAGCGGGAGAGGGCAGAAGCAACCACCACGATGTAAACCACTTTGTAATAGGAATGAGCACCCTCCTCGCCCCGCGACGTGAAAAAAGGCATGCTAGACACACCAGGGCCTGACCTCGAACCCCACCCAATCCCCTGCCTGTTGGAGGCAGGCATGAAGAGAGGGGCCAAGCGAGGCTCGGAGGTCCTGGTGGACACGCACCCTGGGAACAGGTCGCCGTACAGAGGTCCCCTGGTCTTTGCGTAGCAACCCTTCCCCACCGATCTTTCCTATCTCTCTCCCATTCCCGATCCCGTCCTTGCCCTGGAGGCTGTGCACCCGGGCGGAATGTTAATGAAGATGGAGAACAAGTGCAGGAAAAGGTCGTGACTGCCCACCAGCTGCCGGTTTCTCCAAGTCCCTCCAATCCAAGGAGGGTAGGAACAACTACCACGGCGACACTCCACTTTGTAACGGGAATGATCACCCTCCTGCCCCTAAGACCGGAAGGAAAGGCACGCGATCCCCGTTAGGGACCGATCTCCTCCCCAAACCGCACCCTGTCAGGAGGCGCCACCAGGAAGAGAGGGGCAAAGCGATGCTGGGAGGTCCCGGTGGACACACCCACTGGGGACAGGGTGCTTGTGAGCGCATCCAGGGCTTGGCAGAGCAACCCTTCCCAACCGACCTTTCCTCTCTCTCTCCCCTTCCAGACTCTTACCAGTACCGGAGGATGTGCTCCAGGGCTGAGTGAAAAAATATGGAGTAGAAGAGCGTGAAAGGGTCATCACCACTCACCGGGTGCCGGTTTCTTCAAACCCTCCAAACCAAAGAGGGCAGGATCAGTCACCATGGTGAGCCCCCTTAATAACTGGAACAAGCACCTCCTGCCACCGCAACAGGAAGGAAAGGTGTGCGAGACCCACCAGGGACCAACCTCCCCCCTCATCCGGTGCCCCGCTGGGCGGCGCCTAGCAGGAAGAGATGGACCAAGTGACTTTCGGAGGTCAAGTTGGACAAGCCCCCTGGGAACAGGGTGCCAGGGAATGGCACCCCGGGCTTGGTGGAGCAACACTTCTCCACCGACCTTTCCTCTCTCTCTCCCCTTCCCGACTCCTCCCAGCCCTGCCTGCTGTGCCCCCGAGCAGAGTGCAAAAAGGATGGAGAAGAAGTGCAGGAAAGAGTAATCAGTGCCCACAGGGTGCCAGTTTCTCCCTGCAACTCCAAACCAATGAGGCCAGGATCAACAACCACGGCGACCCCCCACTTTTAACGGGATGAGCACCCTCCTCCCCCCGCAACGGGAAGGAAAAGCACGCGAGACCCAACACGGACCGACTTCCCCACCCACACAGCCCCCCGCCGGGTGGCGGCCAGCAGGAAGAGAGGGGCCAAGTTACTCTAGGAGGTCCCGGAGGAAACGGCCCCTTAGGAAAAAGGCGCTGTGGAGCGCCCCCATGGGTTTGGCAGAGCAAACCTTCCCCACCGACCTTTCCTCTCTCTCTCCCATTCCCGACCCCATCCCAGCCCCAGAGGCTGTGCACCCGGGCAGAAGTTTAAAAGGACTGAGGAGAAGTGCGGGAAAGGTTCGTGACCACCCACAGGTTGCCAGTTTCTCCATTCCCCTCCAAGCCAGGGGAGGGGAGGATTAACAACCTGGCGACCCCCAGCTTTGTAACAGGAACCAGAACCCTTCTGCCACCGCGATGGGAAGGCACCGGAGAATGGGCAGGGAATGAAATCGCCACCCAGCCGGACCCCTCTGTGCGGCGCCCAGCAGGAAGAGAGACTCCAAGTGACTCTCAGAGGTCACCTTGGACACGAACCCTGGGAACAGGGCACCTCTGAGCGCATCCCGGGCTTGGCAGAGCAACCCTTCCCCACCCACTTTACCTCTCTTTCTCCCATTCCTGACCCTGTCCCAGCCCTGGAGGCTGTGCACCCTGGTGGAATGTTAAAGGGGATGGAGAAGAAGTGCGGGGAAGGGTCTTCTCCGCCCACAAGTTGCCGGCTTCTCCCCGTCCCTCCAAGCCGAGGAGTGCAGGATCAACCACCACTGCGACCCCCAACTTCTTAACAGGAACAAGCAGCCTCCTCTCACCGCAACAAGAGGAAAGGTGTGGGAGACTCGCAAGGGAACGAACTCATAGCCCAACCCGCCCAACGTCGGGCGGCGGACAACAGGAAGAGAGGGGCCAAGTGAATCTCGGAGGTCATGTTAAACATGCCCCCTAGGAACAGGGCGCCACGGAGCGGCACCCCGGGCTAGATGGAGCAACACTTCTCCACCAATCTTTCCTCTATCTCTCCCCTTCACGACTCCTCCAAGCCCTGCCGGCTGTGCCCCCGAACGGATTGGAAAAGAGGATGGAGAAGAAGTGCAGGAAAGGGTCATCACCGCCCACCGGGTGCCGGTTTCTTTAAAGCCCTCCAAACCAACGAGGGCAGGATCAACCACCACGGCCACCCCAAACTTTTTAACGCGATGAGCACCCTCCTCCCCCCGTGACTGGAAGGAAAAGCACAGGTGACCCGCCATGGACCGACCTCCCCACCCACACCACCCCCTGCCGGGTGGCGGCCAGCAGGAAGAGAGGGGCCAAGTGACTCTCGGAGGTCCCGGTGGACATGCCGCCTGGGAAAAAGGCACTGTGGAGCAGCCCCCCGGGTTTTGGCAGAGAAGCCCTTCCCCACCTACCTTTCCTCTTTCTCCCATTACCGACCCTGTCCTAGCCCCGGTGGCTGTGCCCCAGAGCTGAGTGAAAAGAGGATGGGGTAGAAGTGCAGGGAAAGTGTCATTATCCCCAACCAGTTGCCGGAGTCTTCCCGTGCCTCCAAGCCAACGAGGGCAGCATCAACCACCATGGCGACACACCATTCGTAACGGAAACCAGCACCCACCTTCCCCCGCGTTGGGAAGGAGAGCAGTGCGAGTCCGGCCAGAGACCAACCTCCCCCCTACCTTGCCCCACGCCTGGCAGCGGACAGCAGGAAAAGAGGGGCCAAGTGACTCTCAGAGATCCCGGTGGCCACGCCCCCTGGGTAAAAGGCGCTATGGAGCGGCCCACCAGACTTGGTGGAGCAACACTTCCCTAATGAACGTTCCTCTCTCTCTCCTGTTACCAACCCTCCCCAGCCCTGGAAGCTGTGCCCCCGGGCTGAGTGAAATGAGGATGTAGTAGAAGTGCGGGAAAGGATCGTTACCCCCAACCGGGTGCCAGCTTCTTCACACCCATTCCAAACGAAAGAGGGCAGGTTCAATCACCACGATGAACCGCCTTCATAACGGGAACGAGCACCCTCCTGGACCTGCGACGGGAAGGAAAGGTGTGTGAGACCCTCTAGGGAACAATCTCCCTCCCATCCTGCCCCCAGTCAGCGTCACCCAACAGGAAGAGTGGGGCCAATTAACTCTCAGAGTTCAAGTTGGACACGCTCCCTGGGAACAGAGTGCCAGGGAGGGGCACCCCGCCCTTGTGGAGCAATCCTTCCCCACTGACCTTTCCTCTCTCTCTCACCTTCCCAAACTTGTCCCAGCCCTGGAGGCTGTACCCCGGGTGGATTGGAAAAGAGGATGGAGAACAAGTGCGGGAAAGGGTCGTCACCGCCCACCGGGTGCCGGTTTCTCCCCGACCTTCCAAGCCAGGAGTGCAGGATCAAACACAACTGCGACCCCCAAATTTTTAAGGGGATGAGCACCCTCCTCCCCCCATGACAGGAAGGAAAAGCACACAAGACAATTAACTTACCGACCTGCCAACCCAAACCGCCCCTCGCCGGGTGGCGGCCAACAGGAAGATAGTAGCCAAGTGACTCTTGGAGGTGCCGGTGGACACGACCCCTGGGAAAAGGCGCTGTAGAGCGGCCCCCCAGGCTTTACGGAGCAACCCTTCCCCACCGACCTTTCCTCTCTCTCTCCCCTTACCGACCCTGGCCAGCCCCGGAGGTTGTGCCCCCATGCTGAGTGAAAAGAGGATGGAGTAGAAGTGTGGAAAAGGGTCGTCACCCCCAACAGGGTGCCGGCTTCTTCACACCCCTCCAAACGAAAGAGGGCAGGATCAATCACCACGGTGAAACCCCTTCATAACAGGAATGAGCACTCTCCTGGACCCGCGATGGGAAGGAAAGGCATGCCAGACCCACTAGGGACCGACCTCTCCCCCATCCGGCCCCCAGCCGGCGTAGCCCAACAGGAAGAGTGGGGCCAAGTAAATCTCAGAGGTCAAGTTGGACACGCCCCCTGGGAACAGGGTGCCAGGGAGCGGCACCCTGGCCTTGGCGGACCAACACTTCCCCTCTGACCTTTACTCTCTCTCCCCTATCCAACCCCGTCCCAGGCCCGGAGTCTGTGCCCCAGGGTGGATTGGAAAAGAGGATGGAGAACAAGTGCAGGAAAGGGTCGTCACCGTCCACAGGCTGCCGGAGTCTCCTCGGCCCTCCAAGCCAAAGAGGGCAGGATCAACCACCATGGCCAGCACCCACTTTGTAACGGGAAAGACCACACTGCTGCCTAGCGACCAGAAAGAAAGTCACACGAGTCCCGCCAGGGCCCAACTTCCATCCCCACCCAATCCTCTGCAGGTGGGCGGCGGGCAGGAAGGGAGGGGCAAAGTGAGGCTTGGAGGTCCTGGTGGACATGCCCCCTGGGAACAGGGCACCACTGAGCGCATCCAGGGCTTGGTTGACCAACCCTTCAACACCTACCTTTCCTCTCTCTCTCCCCTTCCCAGCCCCGGAGGCTGTGCCCCAGGGCTGAGTGAAAAGAGGATGGAGTAGAAATGCGGGAATAAATCGTCACCCCACACCGGGTGCCGGTTTCTTCACACCCCTCCAAACCAACGAGGGCAGGATCAATCACCATGGTGACACTCCGTTCATAAGTGGACGAGCACCATCCTGCCAATGAGACGGGAAGGAAAGGGGTGCAAGACCCGCCAGGGACAGACCACCCCTCCAAATCCTGCAACCCGCCGGGCGGCGCCCACCAAGAAGAGAGGGGCCAAGTGACTCTCGGAGGTGAAGTTGGACAAGCCCCCTGGGAGCAGAGTGGCAGGGAGCTGCACTTCGGGCTTGGCGGAGTACCGCTTCGCCACGGACCTTTTCTCTCTCTCCCCTTCCCGACCGTGTATCAGCCTTTGAAGCCATGCCTCTGGGCGGACTGAAAAGAGGATGGAGTAGAAGTGCAAGAAAGGGTCGTCACCTCCCACCGGCTGCCGGCTTCTACCCATCCCTCCATGACCAGGAGGGCAGGATCAACAACCATGGTGATCCCCCTCTTCCTAAGGGAAACGAACACCCTCCTGCCCCCGCAAAGGGAAGAAAAGGCGTGAGAGACCCGCTAGTGACTGTCCTCCCCCATTAACCCGTCCCCGGCCGGGGGGGCGTTCAGCAGGAAGAGAGGGGTCAAGCGACGTTCAGAGGTAGAGGTGCACAATCCCCCTGGGTACAAGGCGCCGCAGAGCAGCACCCCGAGCTTGGCGAAGCAACCTTTCCCCACTGACCTATCCTCTCTCTCTCCCATTCCCAACCCCGTCCCAGCATCTGAGACTGTGCCTCGGGCGGAGTGGAAAAAAGATGGAAAAGAAGAGTGACAAAAGTCCTCACCACCCACAGGGTGCCGGCGTCACCCCGCCCCTCGAAGCCGAAGAGGGCAGGAGCAACCAACACCGTGAGGCCCCAATTTGTAATGGGAATGAGCACCCGCTTCCCCCAGCGTTTGGAAGGAAAGTCACGCGAGACCCGCCATTCCCCACCGACCTTTCCTCTCTCTCTCCCCTTCCCAGCCATGGAGGCTGTGCCCCAGGGCTGCGTTAAAAGGGGATGGAGTAGAAGTGCGGGAATGAGCATCTCCTCCCCCAGCAACAGAAAGGAAAAGCACTCAAGACCTGCCATGGGCACACCTCCCCCCGCACACCGCCTCCTCCTGGTGGAGGCCAGCAGGAATAGAGGGGCCAAGTGAATCTCAGAGGTCCCGGTGGACACTCCCCCTGGGAGAAAGGCGCTGTGGAGCGGCCCCCCGGTTTGGCGGAGCAACCCTTCCCCACCGACCTTTCCTCTCTCTCTCCTGTTCCCGACCCTTCACAGCCCTGGAGACGGTGTCCCCAGGCTGAGTGAAATGAGGATGGAGCAGAAGTGAGGGAAAGGATCATCACCCCCAACCGGATGCCAGCTTCTTCTCACCCCTCCAAACCAAGGAGGGCAGGATCAATCACCAAGGTGAACCCCCTTCTTATCCGGAATGAGCACCCTCCTGGACCCGTGACGGGAAGGAAAGGTGGTCGAGATCCGCTAGGGACTGACCTCTCCCCCAACCGGCCACCAGCCGGCGTCGCCCAACAGGAAGAGTGGGGCCAAATAACTCTTAGAGGTCAAGTTGGACATGCACCCTGGGAACAGAATTCCAGGGAGCGGCACCCCGGCCTTGGAGAGCAACACTTCCCCTTTGACCTTTCCTCTCTCTCCCATTCCTGTCCCCGTCCCAGCCCCGGATCCTGTGCACCACAGCGACCCCCCATTCGTAATGGAAATGAGCACCCACCTGCCCCCGCGTTAGGAAGGAGAGCAGTGGGAATCCAGCCAGCGATCGACCGCACTCATTCCCCGCCCAATGCCCGGTGGTGGACAGCAGGAAGAGAGGGGCCAAGTGACTCTCAGAATTTCTGGTGGACACGCCCCCTGGGAAAAAGCTGCTGTGAAGCAGCCCACCGAACTTGGAGGAGCAACCCTTCCTCACCGACCTTTCCTTTGTCTCTCCCCTTCCCGACTCTGCCCAGCCCCGGAGGTTGTGCCCCCGGGCTGAGTGAAAAGAGGATGGAGTAAAAGTGCGGGAAAGGGTAATCACCCCCAACCGGTTGCCGACTTTTTCACACCCCTCCAAATGAAAGAGGGCAGGATCAATCACCTCGGTGAACACCCGTCATAATGGGCATGAGCACCCTCCTGTACCCGCGACTGGAAAGAAAGGCGTGCGAGACTCGCTAGGGACCGACCTCCCCCTCACCCGGCCCCCAGCTGGCGTCGCCCAACAGGAAGAGTGGGGCCAAGAAACTCTCAGAGGTCAAGATGGACACGCCCCCTGGGAACAGGGTGCCAGGGAGTGGCACCCCCGCCTTGGCGGAACAACACTTCCCCTCTCAACTTTCCTCTCTCTACCCTTCCCAACCCCGTCCCAGCCCAGAGGCTGTGCCCCAGGGTGGATTGGAACAGATTTTGGGAACAAGTTCGAGAAAGGATTGTCACCGCCCACAGGGTGCCCGCTTCACCCCCCACCTCCAAGCCGGAGATGGCAGGAGCAACAACCACGATGTACCCCACTTTGTAATAGGAATGAGCACCCACCTGCCCTGCGACGTGAAGTAAAGGCACTCGAGACCCGCCAGGGCCTGACCTCGAACCCCACCCCATCCTCTGCCTGTCGGCGGCTGGCATGAAGCGAGGGGCCAAGCGAGGCTTGGAGGTCCTGGTGGACACGCCCCCTGAGAACATGGCGCAGTGCAGCGGCCCCCCGGGCTTCGCGTAGCAACCCTTCCCCACTGATCTTTCTTCTCTCTCTCCCATTCCCAACCCCGTCCCAGCCCCAGAGGCCGTGCACCCAGCCGGAATGTTAAAGAAGATGAGGAAGAAGTGTGCGAAGAGGTTGTCACCGCCCTCTGGCTTCTGGCTTCTCCAAGCCCCTCCAATCCAAGGAGGGCAGGATCAACTACCACGGCGACACTCCACTTTGTAACGGGAATGAGCACCCTCCTGCCCCTGCGACGGGAAGAAAAGGCACGCGAGGCCCGCTGGGACTTATCTCCCCCACAAACCGCCCCCTGTTGGGCGGCGCCAACAGGAAGAGAAGGGCAAAGTGATGCTGGGAGGTCCCTTTGGACACGGCCACTGGGGACAGGGCACCTGTGAGCGCATCAAGGGCTTGGTGGAGCAACCCTTCCCCACCGACCTTTCCTCTCTCTCTCCCTTCCCGACTCTTCCCAGCCCCGGTGACTGTGCCCCCGGGCGGAGTGCAAAGAGAATGGAGTAAAAGAGTGGCAAAGGGTCATCACCGCCCACCGGGAGCCGGTTTCTTCAAAGCCCTTCAAACCAACGAGTGCAGGATCCATCACCATGGTGAGCCCCCTTCATGAGTGGAACAAGCCCCCTCTTGCCACCGTGACGTGAAGGAAAGGCATGGGAGACCCGCCAGGGACCAACCTCCCCCCTCATCCGGCGCCCACTGGGTGGCGCCCAGCAGGAAGGGATGGACCAAGTGACTTTCGGAGGTGAAGTTGGACAAGCACCCTGGGAACAGGGTGCCAGATAACAGCACCCCGGGCTTGGCGGAGCAACACTTCCCCACCGAACTTTCCTCTTTCTCTCTCCTTCCCGACCCCGTCCCAGCCCCGGAGGCTGTGCCCCAGGGCTCAGTGAAAAGAGGATGGAGTAGAAGTGCACGTAACGCGTTATCACCCCCCACCAGGTGCCAGCGTCTCCCCGGGTGTCCAAGCAAACAAGGGCAGGATCAACAACCACGGCGAACCCCCCTTCATAAAGTGAACGAGCATTCTACTGCACCCGCGATGTGAAGGAAAGGTTGCGAGACACGACAGAGACCGACCTCCCACCCACCCTGACCCATGTCGGGCGCCAGATAGCAGAAAGAGAGGGGCAAAGTGATTTTCGGAGTTCCCGATGAACACCTCCCCTGGGAAGCAGGCGCCAGGGAGCGGCACCCCGGCTTGTCGGAGGAACCCTTCCCCACCAACCTATCCTCTCTCTCTCCCCTTCCCGACCCCGTCCCAGCCCCGGAGGCTGTGCCCCAGGTTGGATTGGAAAAGAGGATGGAGAACAAGTGCGAGAAAGGGTCATCACCGCCCACCGGCTGCCGGCTTCAACCCACCCGTCCAAGATAAAGAGGGCAGGAGAAAAAACCACCGAGGCACCCCACTTTGTAATGGGAAAGAGCACACTCCTGCCTCCGCGACAGGAAAGAAAGGCACGCGAGAACCACCAGGATCCATTCTCCCCCCCAAAACCGCCCCCATCGGGCGACGCCAGCAGGAAAAGAGGGGCAAAGCGATGCTGGGAGGTCCCGGTGGACACGCACCCTGGGGACAGGGCCCCTCTGAGCGCATCCAGGACTTGGCGGAGCGACCCTTCCCCACCAACCTTTCCTCTCTCTCTCTCTTTCCTGACCCTTCCCAGGACCGGATGCTGTGCCCCCAGGCTGAGTGAAAATAGGATGGAATAGAAGTGCGGTAAAGTGTCACCACTCCCCACAAAGTGCCGGTCTCTTCACACCCCTCCAAACCAACGAAGGCAGAATCGATCACCGTGGTGAGCCCCCTTCATAACTGGAACAAGCACACTCCTTCCACCGTGACGGGAATGAAAGGTGTGCGAGACCCACCAGGGACTGAACACCCCCTCAGCCGGCCCCCCGCCACGAGGCGCCCAGCAGGAAGAGATGGACCAAGTGACTTTTGGAGGTCAAGTTGTACAAGCCACCTGGGAACAGGGTGCCAGGGAACGGCACCCCGGGCTTGGTGGAGCAACACTTCCCCACCGACCTTTCCTCTCTCTCTCCCCTTCCCAACTCCTCTGAGCCCTGCTGGCTTTGCCCCTGAGTGAGCCGTGTGGAAAAGAGGATGGAGAAGAAGTGCAGGAAAGGGTCATCTCCGCCCACAGGGTACCGGCTTCTCCCCGCCCTTCCAAGCTAATGAGAGCAGGATCAACCACCACGGCGACCCCCCACATTTTAACGGAATCAGCACCCTCTTCCCCTCACGGCGAGAAGGAAAAGCACGTGAGACCTGCCAAGGACCGAACTCCCCACACACAAAGCCCCGCGCCGGGTAGCGGACAGCAGGAAGAGAGGGGCCAAGTGACTCTCCTAGGTCCCGGTGGACACGCACCCTGGGAAAAAGGTGCTGTGGAGAGGCCCCCCGGGTTTGGCGGAGCAACCTTTCCACACCCACCTTTCCTCTCTCTCTCCCATTCCCGACCCTTCCCAGCCCCGAAGGCTGTGCACCCTGGTGAAATGTTAAAGTGGATGTAGAAGATCAATCACCAAGGTGAAGCCTCTTCTTAACGGGAACAAGCACCCTCCTGGACCCGCGACTTGAAGAAAAGGCGTGCGAGACCAGCAAGGGACCAAACTCCCCAGCCATCCGGCCCACCGCCGGCGGCGCCCAGCAGGAAAAGAGGGGCCAAGTGACTCTCAGAGGTCACGTTGGACACACCCATTGGGAACAGGGTGCCAGGAAATGGCACCCTGGTCTTTGCAGAGCAACACTACCCCACTGACCTTTCCTCTCTCTCTCCCCATCCTGATACCTCCCAGCCTTGGAGGCTGTGCCCACAGACGGAGTGGAAAACAGGATGGAGAAGAAGTGTGGGAAAGGGTCGTCACCGACCACAGGGTGCCAGCTTCTCCCCGCCCCTCCAAGCCGAGGAGGGCAGGATCAACCAACTTGGGGACACCCAGCTTCGTAACAGGAACCAGCACCCTCCTGCCCCCGAGAAGGAAATGCCGGAAGACCCGCCAGGGACCGAACTTACCCCACACACCGCCCCTCGCCGGGTGGTGCCACCAGGAAGAGAGCAGCAAAGCAATGCTAGGAGGTCCTATTGGACACGCCCCCTGGGAACAGGGCGCCTCTGAGTGCATACGGATTTGGCGGAGAAGCCTTTCCCCACCCACCTTTACTCTCTCGCTCACTTTCCAGACCCTGTCCCTGCCCTGGAGGCTGTACTCCCGGGCGGAGTGGAGAAGAGGATGGAGAAGAAGTGCAGGAAAGGGTCGTCACCGCCCACCGGGTGCCGGCTTCTCCCCGCCACTCCATGCATAGGAGTGCAGCGTCAACATCCACTGTAACACCACACTTCCTAACAGAAACGAGCAGCCTCCTCTCCCTGCAACGTAAAGGAAAGGCATGGGAGTCCCGCCAGGGACCGAACTCCCAGCCCTCCCTGCTTCCCGCTGGGCAGCAGAGAGCAGGAGAAGAGGGGCCAAATGACTTTCGCAGGTCACTTTAGACACGCCCTCTAGGAACAGGGCACCATGGAGCCGCACACAGGGCTTAGTGGAGCAACACTTCCCCACCGCACTTTCCTCTTTCTCTCCCCTTCCCTACCCCTCCCAGCCCTGGAGGCTGTGCCCCTAGGGTAGTGGAAAAGAGGATGGAAAAGAATTGCAGGAAAGGGTCATCACCGCCCACAGGTTGCTGCCTTATCCCTGATCCTCCAAGCCTAGGAAGGCAGGATAAACCACCACGGCGAACACCCACTTTGTAACAGAAATGAGCACCCTCCTCCCCCTGCAATGGGAAAGAAAAACACGCGAGACCTGCCAGGGACCGACCTCCGCCCCACATCACCCCCGCCGGGGGTATGCCGGTAGGAAAAGTGGGGCCAAGTGACTCTCAGAGGTTCAGATGGACACGATCCCTGGGAACAGGGTGCCACCGAGCAGACCCCAGCCTTGGTGGAGCAACCCTTCCACACTGATCTTTCTTCTCTCTCTCCCATTCCCAACCCCGTCCCAGCCTCAGAGGCTGTGCACCTGGGCAGAATGTTAAAGAAGATGGAGAAGAAGTGCGTTAAAATGTCGTCACCTCCAACTGGGTGCCGACTTCATAACACCCCTCCAAACCAACGAGGGCAGGATTAATCACCAAGGTGACCCCACCTTCATAACGGGAAAGAGCACTCACCTGCCCACGTGATGGGAAGAAAAAGCGTGCGATGCCCACCAGGGACAGACCTCTCCCCCTACCCCGCCAACCAACGGGCAGCTCCCAGAAGGAAGAAAGGGGTCAAGTGACTCTCGGAGGTCACGTTGGACACGCCACCTGATAACAGGGCGCCACATAGCGGCTCCCCGGCCTTTGTGGAGCAATCCTTCCCCACCGACCTTTCCTCTCTCTCTCCCCTTCCCAACCCCATCCCAGCCCCGGAGCCTGTGCCCAGGGCTGAGTGAAAAGACGATGGAGTAGAAGTGCAGGGAAAATGTCATCAACCCCCACCACTTGCTGGCATCTCCCCACGCATCCAAGCCAACAATGGCAGGATCAACCACCACGCCGACCCCACCTTCATAAAGGGAAAGAGCAAATTCCTGCCTCCGCAATGGGAAGGAAAGAATGCGAGACCTGCCAGAGGCCGACCTACCCCCTACCCCGACCTGTGCTGGGCGGCAGATAGCAGGAAGAGAGGGGCCAAGTGACTCTCGGAGGTCCTGATGGAAACCCCCCTGGGATTCGGGTGCCATGGTGCGGCACCTCGGGCTTGGCAGAGAAACCCTTCCACACCAATCTTTCCTCTCCCTCTCCCCTTCCTGACTCCGTCCCAGCCCCAGAGGTTGTGCCCCAGGGTGGATTAGAAAAGAGGATGGAGGACAAGTGCGGGAAAGGGTTGTCACGGCCCACCGGCTGCTGGTTTCTCCTCGCCCCTTCAAGCAAAAGAGGACAGGATCAACCACCACGGTGACCCCCCATTTTGTAACGGGAAAGAGCACACTGCTGCCTCCGCAACGGGAAAGAAAGGCACGAGAGACCCGCCAGGGACCAATCCCCCCCCCAAACTGCCCCCTGTCTGGCGGGGCCAACAGGAAGAGACGTGAAAAGCGATGCTGGGAGGTCCCGATGGACACTTCCCCTGGGAACAGGGCCCCTTCAAGCGGCACCCTGGGCTTGGCGGAGCAATGCTTCCCAGAAGACCTTTTCTCTCTCTCTCCCCTTCCCGACCTCGTCTCAGCCCTGGAAGCCATGCCCCCGGGCGGAATGAAAAGAGGATGGAGTAGAAGTGCAGGGAAAGTGTCGTCATCCCCAACCAGGTGCCGGAGTCTCTCCATGCCTCCAAGCCAAAGAGGGCAGGATCAACCACCACAGCGACCCCCCATTCGTAAAGGAAACGAGCACCCACCTGTCCCCGCGATGTGAAGGAGAGCAGTGCAAGTCCGGCCAGAGACCGACCTTCGCCCTACCCCGCCCCAAACCCAGTGGCGGATAGCAGGAACAGAGGGGCCAAGTGACTCTCAGAGGTCCTGGTGGACACGCCACTTGGGAAAAAGGCACTATGGATCGGCCCCCCGGGCTTGGCGGAGCAACCCTTCCCCACCGACATTTCATCTCTCTCTCCCCTTCCCGACCCTTACCAGCCCCGGAGGTTGTGCCCCTGGGCTGAGTGAAATGAAGATAGAGTAGAAGTGCGGGAAAGGGTTGTCACCCCCAACCGGGTGCCGGCATCTTCACACCCCTCCAAACCAAGGAGGGCAGGATCAATCACCAAGGTCAACCCCATTCTTAATGGGAACGAGCACTCTCCTGGATCCGCGAGTGGAAGGAAAGGCATGCGAGACCCTCTAGGGACCGAACTCCCACCCATCAACCCCCCCGCCTGCGGCGCTTAGCAGGAAGAGAGAGGCCAAGTGTCTCTCAGAGGTCACATTGGACACACCCACTGGGAACAGGTTGCCAGGGAACGGCACCCTGTGCTTGGCAGAGCAACACTTCCCCACTGACCTTTCCTCTCTCTCACCCCTTCCTGACACCTCCCAGCCCTGGAGGCTGTGCCCACTGACGGAGGGGAAATCAGGATGGAGAAGAAGTGTGGGAAAGGTTCGTCACCGACCACAGGGTGCCGGCTTCACCCCGCCCCTCCAAGCTGAGGAGAGCAGGATCAACCACCATGGCGAACCCCAGCTTCGTAACAGTAACCAGCAACCTCCTGCCCCTGCGATGGGAAGGAGCGGAAAACCCGCCAGGTACCGAAATTAACCCCCACATCGCCCCCGGCCGGGCGGCACCACCATGAAGAGAGGAGCAAAGCAAATTTAGGAGGTCCAATTGGACACGCCCCCTTGGAACAGGGCGCCTCTAAGCGCATGCGAGCTTGGCGGAGAAGCCCTTTCCCAATGACCTTTACTCTCTCTCACCTTCCCAACCATGTCCCAGCCCTGGAGGCTGTGCCCCCGGGCGGACTGGTAAAAAAAACGGAGAAGAAGTGCAGGAAAGGGTCATCACCGTCCACCGGGTGCAGGCTTGTCCCCGTCCGTCCAAGCCGAGAAGTTCAGGATCAACCACGACTGCGACATCCCACTTCGCAACAGGAACAAGCATGCTCCTCTCACCGCAAAGGAAAGGAAAGGAGTGGGGGACTCGTCAGGGACCGACCTCCCAAACCAACCCGACACACGCTGGGTGGCAGACAGCAGGAAGACAGGGGCCAAGTGACTCAGAGGTTCCGGTTGACACGCCCCATGGGAAAAAGCCGATGTGGAACAGCCCACCAGGCTTGACGGTGCAACCCTTACCCACCGACCTTTCTTATCTCTCTCCCCTTCCCAACCCTGCCTAGCCCCGGAGGTTTTGCCCCCCGGCTGAGTGAAAAGAGGATGGAGTAGAAGTGCGGGAAAGGGTCGTCACCCCCAACCGGGTGCCGGCTTCTTCACACCCCTCCAAACGAAAGAGGGCTGGATCTATCACCACGATGAACCCCCTTCATAACGGGAATGAGCACCCTCCTGGTCCCGCGACTGGAAGGAAAGGGGTACGACACCCGCTAGGGACCAACCTCCCCCCCATCCAACCCCCAGCCGAGGTCGCCCAACAGGAAGAGTGGGGTCAAGTAACTCTCAGAGGTCAAGTTGGACATGCCCCCTGGGAACAGTGTGCCAGGGAGCGGCACCCCCACCTTGGCAGAGCAACACTTCCCCTCTGACCTTTCCTCTCTCTACCCTTCTCAACCATCTCCCAGCCCCGGAGGCTGTGCCCCAGGGTGGATTGGAACAGAGGATTGGGAACAAGTTCGAGAAAGGGTTGTCACCCCCCACAGGGTGCCGGCTTCACCCCGCCCCTCCAAGCCAGAGAGGGCAGGAGCAACAACCAGGATGTACTCCACTTTGTAATAGGAATGAGCAACCACCTCCCCCCACGACGTGAAGTAAAGGCACGCGAGACCATCCAGGGCGTGACTTCTAAGCCAACTCCATCCCCTGCCTGTCGGTGGCGGGCGTCAAGAGAGGGGACAAGCGAGGCTCGGAGGTCCTGGTGGACATGCCCCCTGTGAATAGGGCACCGTGCAGTGGCCCCCCGGGCTTCGCGTAGCAACACTTCAACACCGATCTTTCTTCTCTGCCTCCCATTCCCGACCCCGTCCCAGCCCCGGAGGCTGTGCACCCAGGCGGAATGTTAAAGAAATGGAGAAGAAGTGCGGGAAAAGGTCGTCACCGCCCACCGGCTGCTGGCTTCTCCAAGCCTCTCCAATCCAAGGAAGGTAGGATCAACTACCACAGTGACACTCCACTTTGTAACGGGAATGAGCACCCTCCTGCCCCTGCGACGGGAAGGAGAGTCACGCGAGCCCCGCCAGGGACCGATCTCCCCCCAAACCGCCCCATGTCTGGCAGCGCCAACAGGAAGAAAGGGGCAAAGTGATGCTGGGAGGTCCCGGTTGACACACCGCCTGGGAAAAAGGCGCTGTGGGGCGCCCCCCCGGGTTTGGAGGAGCAACCCTTCCCCACCGAACTTTCCTCTTTCTCTCCCATTCCCGGCCCTTCCCACCCCCGCAGGCTGGGAACCTGGGCGGAATGTTAAAGTGGATGTAGAAGATCAATCACCAAGGTGAAGCCCCTTCATAACGGGAAAGAGCATCCTCCTGGACCCGCAACTTGAAGGAAAGGCGTGTGAGACCCGCTAGGGACCGAAATCCCCCCCCATCCGGCCCCCCGCAGGTGGCGCCCAGCAGGAAGTGATGGGTCAAGTGACTCTGAGAGGTCACGTTGGACACACCCACTGGGAACAGGGTGCAGGGAACGGCACCCTGTGCTTGGCAGAGCAATACTTCCCCACCGATCTTTGCTCTCTCTCTCCCCTTCCTGATACCTCCCAGCCCTGGAGACTGTGCACGCGGACAGAGTGGAAAGCAGGATGGAGAAGAAGTGTGGGAAAGGCTCATCACCGACCACAGGGTGCCGGCTTCTCCACGCCACTCCAAGCTGAGGAGGGCAGGATCAACCACCATGGCGACCCCCAGATTCATAACAGGAACCAGCACCCTGTTGTCCCCGCGACAAGAAGTGCTGGAAGACCCGCCAGGGACCGAAATTACACCCCACATCGCCCCCAGCTCGGCGGCGCCACCAGGAAGAGAGGAGCAAAGCAATGCTAGGAGGTCCCATTGGAAACGCCCCCTTGGAACTGGGCGCTTCTGAGGGCATGTGGCCATGGCGGAGAAGCCCTTCCCCACCGACCTTTACTCTCTGTCTCACCTTCCCGACCGCGTCCCAGCCCTGGAGTTTGTGCCCCCAGGCGGAGTGCAATGAGGATGGAGTAGAAGTGCAGGAAAGGGTTGCCACACCCCACCGGGTGCCGGCTTCTTCACACCCCTCCAAACGAAAGAGGGCAGGATAAATCACTATGGAGAACTCCCTTCCTAACGGGAATGAGCACTCTCCTGGACTCGCGACGGGAAGGAAAGGTGTGCGAGACCCGCTAAGGACCGACCTGAACCCCATCCAGCCCCGACCCGGCATCGCCCAACAGGAAGAGCGGGGCCAAGTAACTCTTAGAGGTCATGTTGGACACACCCACTGGGAAAAGGGTGCCAAGGAACATCACCCTGTGCTTTGCAGAGCACACTCCTGCCTCCACGACGGGAAAAAAGGCACGTGGGAACCGCCAGGGAACGTACTCCCCCCCAAACTGCCCCTGTCGGGCGGCGCCAACAGGAAGAGAGGGCGAAATAGATGCTGGGAGGTCCCCGTGGACACGCCCCCTGGGGACAGTTGCCTCTGAGCGCATCCAGACTTGGCGGAGGGACACTTCCCAACTGACCTTTCCTCCCTCTCTCTCTCTTTATTGACCCTTCCCAGCCCCGGAGACCGTGCCCCCGGGAGGAATGGAAAAGAGGATGGAGAAAACGTGCAAGAAAGGGTTGTCACCACCCACAGGGTGCTGGCTTCACCCCGCCCCTCGAAGCCAAAGAGGGCAGGAGCAACAAACACAGCGACGCCCCACGTTGTAACAGGAATGAGCATCTCCTCCCCCAGCAATAGAAAGGAAAAGCACGCAAGACCTGCCACGGACACACCTCCCCCCGCACACCGCCCATTCCTGGTGGAGGCAAGCAGGAATAGAGGGGCCAAGTGAATCTCGGAGGTCCCAGTGGACACTCCCCCTGGGAAAAAGGCGCTGTGGAGCGGCCCCCCGGTTTGGCGGAGCAACCCTTCCCCACCGACCTTTCCTCTCTCTCTCCTGTTCCCGACCCTTCACAGCCCTGGAGACTGTGTCCCCAGGATGAGTGAAATGAGGATGTAGTTGAAGTGCGGGAAAGGGTCGTCAACCCCCACAGGGTGCCGGTTTCTTCACAACCCTCCAAACCAACAAGGACAGAATCAATTGCCATGGTGACCCCCCTTCGTAACTGGAACGAGCACCCTCCTGCCAATGCAAAGGGAAGGAAAGGCTTGCGTTACCCGCCAGGGTCCGATCTTCCCCCTCACCTGGCCCCCGCCAGGTGGCACCCAGCAGAAAGAGGGGTCCAAGTGAATCTCTTACTTCGAGTTGGACAGGACCCTGGGAACAGGGTGCCAGGGAAATGCACCCCGGGCTGGCGATGCAACACTCCCCACCGACCTTTCCTCTCTCTCCCCTTCCCGAATCCTTGGAGCCCTGGAGGCTGTGCCCCCTGGGCCAGTGGAAAAGATAATGGAGATGAAGTGCAGGAAAGGGTCGTCACTGACCACAGAGTGCCAGCTTCTCCCCGCCCCTCCAAGCTGAGGAGGGCAGGATCAACCACCATGGCGACCCCCAGCTTCGTAATAGGAACCAGCACCCTCCTGTCCCCACGACAGGAAGGCCTGGAAGACCCTACAGGGACTGAACTTACCCCCCACACCGCCCCCCACTGGGCGGCGCCACCAGGAAGAGAGGATCAAAGCAATGCTAGGAGGTCCTATTGGACACGCCCCCTGGGAACTGGGCGCTTCTGAGCACATTCGGGCTTGGCGGAGAAGCCTTTCCCCACCGACCTTTACTTTCTCTCTCACCTTCCCTACTGCGTCCCAGCATGGAGGCTGTGCTCCCGGGCAGAGTGAAATGAGGAGGAGTAGAAGTGCGGGAAAGGGTTGCCACCCCCAACTGGGTGCCAGCTTCTTTACACCCCTCCAAACGAAAGAGGGCAGGATATATCACCACGGTGAACCCCCTTCATAATGGGAAAGAGAATTCTTCTGGATTCAAGACGGGAAGGAAAGGCATGCGAGACCCGCTAGGGACCGACCTGAACCCCATTCAGCCCCGAGCCTGCATTGCTCAACAGGAAGAGTGGGGCCAAGTAACTCTTAGAGGTCAAGTTAAACACGCCCCCTGAGAACAGGGTGCCAAGGAACTGCACCCCGGCCTTGGCGGAGCAACACTTCCCCTCTGACCTTTCCTCTCTCTACCCTTCCCAACCCCGTCCCAGCCCCGGAGGCTGTGCCCCAGGGTGGATTGGAACAGAGAATGGAAAAGAAGTGCGGAAAATGTTCATCACCGCCCACAGGGTGCCGGCTTCACCCTGCCCCTCCAAGCCGGAGAGGGCAGGAACAACCACCACGATGTACCCCACTTTGTAATTGGAATGAGCACCCTCCTCCCCCCGCGACGTGAAGGAAAGG
>PVKS010021580.1:0-15945 GCA_004027875.1 Aplodontia rufa | reverse complement strand
CGTGAGACCCGCCAGGGCCTGACCTCCATCCCCACCCCATCCCCTGCCTGTAGGGAGCGGGCATTAAGAGAGGAGCCAAGTGAGGCTCGGAGGTCCTGTGGACACGCCCCCTGGGTTCAAGGCACCTTGCAGCGGCCCCCCGGGCTTCACATAGCAACCCTTCCCCACCGATCTTTCTTCTCTCTCTCCCATTCCCGACCCCGTCCCAGCCCTGGAGTGTGCACCCGGGCGGAATGTTAAAGAAGATGGAGAAGAAGTGCGGGAAAAGGTCGTCACCCCCAACCGGTGCCGACTACTTCACACCCCTCCAAACCAACGAGGGCAGGATTAATCACCAAGGTGACCCCACCTTCATAACAGAAGCGAGCACTCACCTGCCCACACGATGGGACGAAAAAGCGTGCGATACCCGCCAGGGAAAGACCTCTCCTCCCACCCCGCCAACCTAAGGGCTTCCCCCAGCACGAAGAAAGGGGCCACGTGACTCTCGGAGGTCACGTTGGACACGCCACCTGAGAACAGGGTGCCACAGAGCAGCTCCCCGGCCTTGGTGGAGCAATCCTTCCCCACCGGCCTTTCCTCTTTCTCTCCCCTTCCCAACCCCGTCCCAGCCCCGGAGGCTGTGCCCAGGACTGAGTGAAAAGAGGATGGAGTAGAAGTGCAGGGAAAGTGTCGTCACCCCCCACCATGCCGGCATCTCCCCACACGTCCAAGCCAACAATGGTAGGAACAACCACCATGGCGACCCCCCTTTCATAAAGGGAAAGAGCACCCTACTGCCTACACGATGGGAAGGAGAGGATGCGCGACCCACCAGAGGCCAACCTACCCCACACCCCCACCCGTGCCGGGCGACAGATAGCAGGAAGAGAGGGGCCAAGTGATTCTCGGAGGTCCCGATGGAAATCCCCCCTGGGAAATAGGTGCCACGGAGCGGCACCCCGGGCTTGGCAGAGCAACACTTCCTCACTGACCTTTCCTTTCTCTCTCCCCTTCCCGACCCAGTGCCAGCCCCGGAGGCTATGCCCCAGGGCTGAGTGAAAAAGGATGGGGAAGAAGTGCACGAAAAGTGTCTTCACTCCCCACCAGGTGCCAGCGTCTCCCCGTGCGTCCAAGCCAACAAGGGCAGGATCAACCACCACGGCGACCCCCCATTCGTAAGGGGAACGAGCACTCTCCTGCCCCCGCAATGGGAAGGAAAACATGCGACACCCGACAGAGACCGACCTCCCCGCCACCGCGACCCATGCCGGGCGGCAGATAGCAGGAAGAGAGGGGCCTAGTGACTTTTGGAGGTCAAGTTGGACAAGCCCCCTGGGAACATGGTGCCAGGGAACGGCACCCTGGGCTTGGTGGAGAAACACTACTCCACCAAACTTTCCTCTCTCTCTCCCCCTCCTGGCTCCTCCCAGCCCTGCCGGCTGTGCCCCCAAACAGAGTGGAAAAGAGGATGGAGAAGAAGTGCATGAAAGTGTCATCACCACCCACAGAGTGCCTGCTTCTCCCCGCCCCTTCAAGCCAAGGAGGGCTGGATCAACCACCACGGCGACCACCACTTTTTAACGGAATGAGCACCCTCTTCCCCGCGTTGGGAAGGAAAGTCACGCGAGACCCGCCAGGGCCCGATTTCCATCCCCACCCAATCCCCTGCCGGTCAGTGGCGGGCAGAAAGAGAGGGCCAAAGCGAGGCTCGTAGGTCCTGGTGGACATGCCCCCTGGGAAGAGGGCACTGCTGAGGGCATCCAGGGCTTGGTGGAGCAACCCTTCCCCACCAACCTTTCCTCTCTCTCTCTCCTTCCCATCCCTGGAGGCTGTGCCCCAGGGCTGAGTGAATAGAGGATGGAGTAGAAGTGGGGGAATAAGTCGTCACCCCCCACCGGGTGCCGGTTTCTTCACACCCCTCCAAACCAACGATGGCAGGATCAATCACCATGGTGACACTATCTTCATAACTGGAACGAGCACCATCCTGCCACTGAGACGGGAAGGAAAGGGGTGCAAGACCCGCCAGGGTCCGAACACCCCCCAAACCCGCCAACCCGCCCGGCGGCGCCCAGCCGGAAAAGAGGTGCCAAGTGACTCTAGGAGGTGTAGTTGGACAAGCCCCCTGGGAAAAGGGTGCCAGGGAGTGGCACCCCTGGCTTGGCGGAGCAACACTTCCCCACCAACTTTCCTCTCTCTCTCCCCTTCTGACACCTCCCAGCCCTGGAGGCTGTGCCCACGGGCGGAGTGGAAAAGAGGATGGAGAAGAAGTGTGGGAAAGGTTCGTCACCACCCACAGGGTGCCGGCTTCTCCATGCCCCTCCAAGCCAAGGAGGGGAGGATCAAACACTATGGCGACACTCAGATTTGTAACAGCAACCAGTACCCTTCTGCCCCCGCAATTGGAAGGACCGGGAGACCGGCCAGGGACTGACCTCACCCCCCAGATGACCCCCGATGGGTGGCGTCCAGCAGGAAGAGAGGGGCCAAGTGACTCTCAGAGGTCACGTTGGACACGAACCCTTGGAAGAGAGCACCTCTGAGCACATCCCGGGCTTGGTGGAGCAACCCTTCCCCACAGACCTTTACTCTCTCTCTCACCTTCCCGACCCCGTCCCAGCCCTGGAGGCTGTACCTCGGGTGGAGTGGAAAAGAGGATGTAGAAGAAGTGAGGGAAAGGGACATCACCACCCACCAGGTGCCGGCTTCTCTCTGCACCTCATGCCGAGGAGTGCAGGATCAATCACCACGGCAACCCCCCACTTCGTAACAGGAACTAGCAGCCTCCTCCCACCGCTACAGAAATGAACGGTGTGGGAGACTCGCCAGGGACCGTCCTCCCAGCCCAACCCGCCCCACTTCGGGCAGCGGAGAGCAGGAAGAGAGGGGCCAAGTTATTCTCGGAGGTCACGTTAAACACGCCCCCTAGGAACAGGGCGTGAAGGAGCGGGACCCCGGGCTTGGCGGACCAACACTTCCCCACCGAACTTTCCTCTTTCTCTCCCCATTCCGACCCCATCACAACCCCGGAGGCTGTGCCCTTAGTGGATTGGAAAAGAGGATGTAGAACAACTGCATTAAAGGGTCGTCACCGCCCACCAGCTGCCAGATTCTCCTCGCTCCTCCAAGCCAAAGTGGGCAGTATCAACCACCACGGCGAACCCCCACTCTGTAATGGGAAAGAACACATTCCTGCCTCCGCAACGGTCAAGAAAGGCGCACGAGACCCGCTAGGGACCGATCTCTCCCCCCCAAATTGCCCCCTGTCGGGCGATGCCCTAAGGAATATACTGGCAAAGCGATGCTGGGAGGTCCCAGTGGACACGTCCCCTGGGAACAGGGCCCCATCAAGCGGCACCCCGGGCTTGGCGGAGCAACGCTCCCCCACAGACCTTTTCTCTATCTCTTCCCTTCAAGACCCCGTCTCAGCCCTGGAAGCCATGCTCCTGTGCGGAGTGAAAAAAGGATGGAGTAGAAGTGCAGGAAAGGGTCGTCATCTCCCACCAGCTGCCGGCTTCTACCCATTCCTACAAGACCAGGAGGGCAGTATCAACAACCATGGTGATCCCCCTCTTCCTAAGGGGAACGAACACCTTCCTGCCCACGCAAAGGGAAGAAAACGCGTGAGAGACCCGCTGGGTACCGACCTCCCCCATCAAACCATCCCCGGACAGGGGGGCATTCAGCAGGAAGAGAGGAGTCAAGCAACGTTCCGAGGTCCAGGTGCACAAGCCCCCTGGGAACAAGGCGCCACAGAGCGGACCCCCGAGCTTGGCGATGCAACACTTCCCCACTGACCTTTCCTCTCTCCCATTCCCGACCCCGTCCCAGCCTCTGAGACTAAGCCCCTGAACGGAGTGGAAAAGAGGATGGAGAAGAAGTGTGAGAAAGGGTCATCACCAACCACAGGGTGCCGGCTTCACCCCGCCCCTCGAAGCCGAAGAGGGCAGGAGCAACCAACACGGCGACGCCCCACTTTGTAAAGGGATTGAGCACCCTCCTCCCCCCGCGTTGGGAAGGAAAGTCACCGGAGACCAGCCAGGGCCCGAATTCCATCCCCATCCAATCTCCTGCCGGTCGGCGGCGGGCAGGAAGTGTGGGGCAAAGCGTAGCTCGGAGGTCCTAGTGAACATGCCCCCTGGGAACAGGGCACCGCTGAGTGCATCCAGGGCTTGGTGGAGCCACATTTCCCCACCAACCTTTCCTCTGTCTCTCCCCTTCCCAGCCCCGGAGGCTGTGCCCCAGGAATGAGTGAAAAGAGGATGGAGTAGAATTGCGGAAATAAGTCGTCACCCCCGACCGGGTGCCGGCTTCGTCACACACCTCCAAACCAACGACGGCAGGATCAATCACCATGGTGAAACCCCCTATATAACTGGAATAAGCAACATCCTGCAACAGCGACGGGAAGGAAAGGTGTGCAAGACACGCCAGGGACCGACCACCCCCCCAAACACGGCAACCCACCGGGGGCGCCCAACAGGAAGAGAGGGGCCAAGTGACTCTCAGAGGTGAATTTGGACAAGCCCCCTGGGAAAAGGTTGGCAGGTAGCGGCACCCGGGGATTGGTGGAGCAACACTTCCCCACCAACCTTTCCTCTCTCTCTCACCTTCAAGACACCTCCCAGCCCTGGAGGCTGTGTCCACAGGCAGAGTGGAAAAGAGGATGGAGTAGAAGTGCGGGAAAGAGTCGTCACCACCCACGGGGTGCCGGCTTCTCCATGCCCCTCCAAGCCGAGGAGAGCAGGATCAACCACCACTGTGACCCCCCACTTCTTAACAGTAACGAGCAGCGTCCTCTCACCGCGACGACAAGGAAAGGCGTGGGAGACTCGTCAGGGACTTAACTCCCAGCCCAACCCGCCCCACACCGGGAGGCGGAGAGCAGGAAGAGAGGGGCCAAGTGACTCTCGGAGGTCACGTTAAACACGAACCCTAGGAACAGGGAGCCACCGAGCGGCACCACAGGCTTGGCGGAGCAACACTTCCCCACCGAACTTTCCTCTTTCTCTCCCCTTCCCGAACCCGTCCCAGCCCAGGAGGCTGTGCCCTTAGTGGATTGGAAACGAGGATGGAGAACAAGTGCGGGAAAGGGTCGTCACCGCCCACCGGCTGCCGGATTCTCCTCGCCCCTCCAAGCCAAAGTGGGCAGGATCAAACACCATGGCGACGCCCCACTTTGTAACGGGAAAAAACACACTCCTGCTCCCGGGACAGGAAAGAAAGGCACACGAGACCCGCTAGGGACCGATCTCTCCCCCCCAAAATGCCCCCTGTTGGGCGGCGCCAACAGGAAGAGACAGGCAAAGCGATGCTGGGAGGTCCAAATGGACACGTCTCCTGGGAACAGAGCCCCTTCAAGCGGCAACCCGGGCTTGGGGGAGCAACGCTTTCCCACAGATCTTTTCTCTCTCTCTCCCCTTCCCGACCCTGTCTCAGCCCCAGAGGCTGTGCCCCATGGTGGATTGGAAAAGAGGATGGAGAACAAGTGGGGGAAAGGGTCATCACCGCCCAACGGCTGCCATCTTCAACCCACCCCTCCAAGCCAAAGAGGGCAGGAGAAACCACCACGAAGGCACCCCACTGTGTAACGGGAAAGAGCACATTCCTGCCTCCGCGACCGGAAAGAAAGGCACGCGAGAACCCCCAGGATCAGTTCTCCCCCCCAAAATCGCCCCCGTCGGGCGGCGCCAGCAGGAAGAGAGGAGTAAGCGATGCTGGGAGGTCTCAGTGGACACGCACCCTGGAGAGAGGGCACCTCTGAGCGCATCCAGAACTTGGCGTAGCGTCCCTTCCCCACCAACCTTTCCTCTCTCTCTCTCTTTCCCGACACTTCCCAGCCCCGGAGGCTGTGCCCCCAGGCTGAGTGAAAATAGGATGGAGTAGAAGTGGGCTAAAGGTTCGTCACCCCCCACAAGGTGCCGGTTTCTTCACACCCCTCCAAACCAACGAAGGCAGAATCAATCACCATGGTGACCACCCTTCGTAACTGGAAGCAGCACCCTCCTGCCACTGCAACAGGAAGGAAATGCGTGGGAGACCAGCCAGGGACTGAACTCCCCCCTCACCCGGCCCCCCACCAGGAGGCGCACAGCAGGAAGAGAGGGGCCAAGTGAATCTCCGAGGTCAAGTTGGACAGGCGCCTGGGAACAGGTTGCCAGGGAACGGCACATCAGGCTGTCGGAGCAAAACTCCCCACAGACCTTTCCTCTCTCTCTCCCCTTCACGACTCCTTGTAGACCTGGAGGCTGTGCCCCCAGGCCCAGTGGAAAAGAGGATGGAGAAGAAGTGCAGGAAAGGCTCGTCACCGCCCACAGAATGCCGGCTTCTCCCCGGCCCTCCAAGCCAACGAGAGCAGGATCATCCTTCACAGCGACACCCCACTTTGTAACGGGATGGGCACCCTCCTCCCCCCGCAACAGGAAGGAAAAGCACGCGAGAATTGCAAGGACAAACCTCCCCACTCACACCGCCCCCCGCCGGGTGGCAGCCACCAGGAAGAGAGGGGCCAAGTGTATCTGGGAGGTCCCTGTGGACACGCCCCCTGGGAAAAAGGCGCTGTGGAGCGGCCCCCCGGGTTTGGCGGAGCAACACTTCCCCACTGATCTTTCCTCTCTCTCCCATTCCCGACCCCGTCACATTCCCGGAGTCTGTGCTACCGGGAGGAATGTTAAGGAGGATGCAGAAGAAGTGCAGGAAAGGATGATCACCGCCCACAATGTGCCAGCTTTTCCGCGCCCCTCCAAGTCAACGAGGGTAGGATCAACCACCACTGCGAAACCCCCCCCCCTTCGTAACGGGAACGAGCAGCCTCCTCTCACCGTGACATAAAGGAAAGGCGTGAGAGACTCGCAAGGGACCGACCTCCCAGCCCAACCCGCCCCAGGCCGGGCAGCGGACAGCATGAAGAGAGTGGCCAAGTGACTCTCGGAGTTCACGTTAGATACGCTCCCTATGAAAAGGGCGCCACGGAACAACACCCCTGGCTTGGTGGAACAACACTTCTCCACCGACCTTTCCTCTCTCTCTCCCCTTCACGACTCCTCCGAGGCCTGCTGGCTGCGCCTCCAAGCTGAGTGGAAAAGAGAATGGAGAAGAAGTGCAGGAAAGGGTCATCACTGCCCACAGGGTGCCGGTTCTCCCCACCCCTCCAATCCAAGGAGGGCAGGATCAACTACCACAGCGACACTCCAATTGTAACGGGAATGAGCACTCGCCTGCCCCTTGGATGGGAAGGAAAGGCACGTGATACCTGCCAGGGACCAATCTTCCCCCCATAACGCCCCCTGTCGGGCGGCGCCAACAGGAAGAGAGGGGCAAAGCGGTGCTGGGAGGTCCTGATGGACACACCCACTGTGGACAGGGCGCCTGTGAGCGCATCCAAGGCTTGGCGGAGCAACCCTTCCCCACCGACCTTTCCTTTCTCTCTCCCCTTCCCTATTCTTCCCAGCCCCGGAGGCTGTGCCCCCAGGCGGAGTGAAAAGAGGATGTAGTAGAAGAGCGGGAAAGGGTCATCACTGCTCACCGTGTGCTGGTTTCTTCAAAGCCCTCCAAACCAACGAGGGCAGGATCAATCACCATGGTGATCCCCCTTCATAAGTTGAACAAGCACCCTCCTGCCACCGCGACGTGAGGAAAGACGTGCGATACTCACCAGGGACCAAACTCCCCCCTCAACCGGCGCCCAGATGAGCAGCGCCCAGCAGGAAGACATGGACCAAGTGACTTTAGGAGATCAAGTTGGACAAGCCCCCAGGGAACAATGTGCCAGGGAACGGCACCCCGGGCTTGGTGGAGCAACACTTCTCCACCGACCTTTCCTCTCTCTCTCCCCTTCCCGACTCCTCTGAGCCCTGCTGGCTGTGCTCCCGAGCGGAGTGGAAAAGAGGATGGAGAAGAAGTGCATGAAAGTTTCATCACCCACCACAGGGTGCTGGCTTCTTCCCGCCCTTCCAAGCCAACGAGGGGAGGATCAACCACCACGGTGACCCCTAACTTTTTAACAGGATGAACCCCCTCCTCCCCCCGCGACGGGAAGGAAAAGCACCCGAGACCCGCCATGGACCGACCTCCCCACCCTTACCGCCCACTGCCGGGTGGTGGCCAGCAGAAAGAAAGGGGCCAAGTGACTCTCGGAGGTACCGGTGGACACGCCCCCTGAGATAAAGGTGGTGTGGAGCGGCCCCCCGGGTTTAGAGGAGCAACCCTTCCCCACCGACCTTTCCACTCTGTCTCCCATTCCTGACCCCGTCCCAGCCGCAGAGGCTGTGCAACCGGGGGGAATGTTAAAGAGGATGGAGAAGAAGTGCAGGAAAGTGTCATCACCGCCCACAGGGTGCCGGCTTCTCCGCCCCCCTCCAAGTCAACGAGGGTAGGATCAACCACCACGGCGAGCCACCACTTATTAACGAGATGAGCACCCTCCTCCCCAAGCGACCGGAGGGAAAAGCTCTTGAGGCCCGCCAGGGACCAACCTCCCCACCCAAACCGCCACCTGCCAGGTGGTGGCCAGCAGAAAGAGAGGGGCCAAGTGACTCTCGGAGTTCCCGGTAGACACGCCATCTAGGAAAAAGGCGCTGTGGAGCGCCCCCCTGGGTTTGGCGGAGCAACCATTCCCCTCCGACCTTTCCTCTCTCTCTCCCATTCCGACCCTTCCCAGCCCTGAAGGCTGTGTGGAGTGAAATGAGGATGGAGTAGAAGTGCGGGAAAGGGTTGCCACCCCAAATGGGAGCCAGCATCTTCACACCCCTCCAAATGAAAGAGGGCAGGATGAATCACCACGGTGAACCCCCTTCATAACGGGAAAGAGCACCCTCCTGTACCCTCGACGGGAAGGAAAGGTGTGCGAGACCCACTGGGGACCGACCTGAACCCCATCCAGCCCCGAGCCGGTGTCGCCCAACAGGAAGTGTAGGGCCAAGTAACTCTTGGAGGTCAAGTTGGACATGCCCCCTTAGAACAGGGTGCCAGTTAGCGGCACCGCGGCCTTGGCGGAGTAACACTTCCCCTCTGACCTTTCCTCTCTCTACCCTTCCCAACCCTGTCCTAGCCCCGGAGGATGTGCCCCAGGGTGGATTGGAACAGAGGATGGAGAAAAAGAGCGGGAAAGGTTTGTCACCGCCCACAGGGTGCTGGCTTCACTCTGCTCCTCCAAGCCGGAGACGGCAGGAGCAACCACCACGATGTACCCACTTTGTAATAGGAATGCGCACACTCCTCCCCCCGTGACGTGAAGTAAAGGCGCGCTAGACCCGCCAGGGCCTGACTTCGAACCCCACTCCATCCCCTGTGTGTCGGTGGCGGGCATGAATAGATGGGCGAAGTGAGGCTCGGAGGTCCTAGTGGACATGCCTCCTGGGAACATGCACCCTGCAGTGACCCCCCGGGCTTCGCCTTGCAACCCTTCCCCACCGATCTTTCTTCTCTCTCTCCCATTCCCGACCCCGTCCCAGCGCCGGAGGCTGTGCACCCGGGCGGAATGTTAAAGAAGATGGAGAAGAATTGCGGGAAAATTCTTGACCGCCCACCGGCTGCCGGGTTCTCCAAACCCCTACAATCCAAGAAGGGCAGGATCAAATACCACTGCGACACTCCACTTTGTAATGGGAATGAGCACAATCCTGCCCCTGCGACGGGAAAGAAAGGCACGCGAGCCACGCCAGGGACAGATCTCACCTCCAAACCACCCCCTTTCGGGCGGCGCCAACAGGAAGAGAGGGGCAAAGCAATGCTGAGAGGTCCCGGTGGACACGCCCACTGGGGACAGGGCGCCTGTGAGCGCATCCAGGGTTTGGCGGAGCAACCCTTCCCTACCGACCTTTCCTCTCTCTCTCCCCTTCCCGACTCTTCCCAGCCCCGGTGGCTGTGCCCGCGGGCGGAGTGAAAAGAGGATGGAGTAGAAGAGCGAGAAAGGGTCATCACTGCCCACCGGGTACCAGTTTCTTCAAAGCCCTCCAAACCAACAAGGGCAGGGTCAATCACCATGGTGAGCACCCTTCATAACTGGAACAAGCACCCTCCTGCGTGCTAGACCCACCAGGGACCAACCTCCCCCCTCATCCGGATCCCACTGGGCGGCGTCCAGCAGGAAGAGATTGACCAAGTGACTTTTGGAGGACAAGTTGGACAAGCCTCCTGTGAACAGGTTGCCAGGAAATGGCACCCCATTCTTGGTGGAGCAACACTTCTCCAACGACCTTTATTTCTCTCTCCCCTTCCCGATACCTCAGAGCCCTGCCGGGTGTGCCCCCGAGCAGAGTGGAAAAGAGGATGGAGAAGAAGTGCAGGAAAGGGTCATCACCGCCCACAGGGTGCTGGCTTCTCCCCACCCCTCCAAGCCAATGAGGGCAGGATCAACCACCACAGCGACCCTCAACTTTTTAACGGGATGAGCACTCTCCTCCCCCCGTGACGGGAATGAAAACACGCGAGACACGCCAAGGACCAACCTCCCAAGACACACAGCCCCCCGCCGGGTGTCAGACAGCAGGAAGAGAGG
Organism: Aplodontia rufa; assembly: GCA_004027875.1. Taxonomy (NCBI): domain Eukaryota; kingdom Metazoa; phylum Chordata; class Mammalia; order Rodentia; family Aplodontiidae; genus Aplodontia; species Aplodontia rufa. The sequence goes on along the minus strand of PVKS010021580.1, from coordinate 5,465 downwards.
GGCCAAGTGACTCTCGGAGGTCCCGGTGGACACGCACCCTTGGAAAAAGGCGATGTGGAGAGGCCCCCCGGGTTTGGTGGAGCATCCCTTCCACACTCACCTTTCCTCTCTCTCTCCCATTCCCGTCCCCTTCCCAGCCCCAGAGGCTGTGCACCTGGGCGGAATGTTAAAGAGGATGGAGAAGAAGGGCGGTAAAGGGTCGTCACCGCCCACAGGTTGCCGGCTTCTTCATGCCCCTCTAAGCCGAGGAAGGGAGGATCAACCACAAAGGCGAACCGCCACGTTGTGACAGGAACGAGCAGCCTCCTCTCACTTGGACAGAAAGGAAAGGCGTGGGAGACTCGTAAGGGAACAACCTCCCAGCCCAACCTGCCCCATGCTGGTCGGTGGAAAGCAGAAAGAGAGAGGCCAAGTGACTCTCGGGGGTCAGGTTAGACACAACCCATAGGAACAGGGCGCCACGGAGCGGCACTCCGGAATTGGCTGAGATACTCTTCCCCACCGAACTTTCCTTTCTCTCACCTTCCCGACTCCGTCCCAGGCCCGGAGGCTGTGCCCCAGGGCTGAGTGAAAAGAGGATGGAGTAGATTTGCAGGGAAAGTGTCATCATCCCCAACCAGGTGCTGGAGTCTCCCCGCACCTCCAAGCCAACGAGGGCAGGATCAACCACCACAGTGACCCTCCATTCGTAATGTAAACCAGCACCCACCTGCCCCCGCGTTGGGAAGGAGAGCAGTGCGAGTTCGTCCAGAGACCAACCTCCCACCTACCTCGCCCCATGCCCTGTGGCGGACAGCAGGAAGAGAAGGGCTAAGTGACTCTCAGAAGTCCCGGTGGACAGGCCCCCTGGGTAAAAGGCGCTATGGAGCGGCCCCCGAGGCTTGGCGGAGCAACACTTCCCCACCGACCTTTCCTCCCTCTCTCCTGTTCCCAACCCTTCCCTGCCCTGGAAGATGTGCCCCCGGGCTGAGTGAAATGAGGATGGAGAAGAAGTGCGGGAAAGGATCGTCACCCCCAACTAGGTGCCGGCTTCTTCACACCCCTCCAAATGAAAGAGGGCAGGATCAATCAACACGGTGAACCCCCTTCATAACGGGAACGAGAACTCTCCTGTACATGCGACGGTAAGGAAAGGCATGCGAGACCCACTAGGGACCGACCTCCACCCCGTTCAGCCCCGAGCCGGCGTCACCCAACAGGAAGAGTGGGACCAAGTAACTCTTAGAGGTCAAGTTGTACACGCCCCCTGAGAACAGGGTGCCAGGGAGTAGCACCCCGGCCTTGGAGGAGCAACACTTCCCCTCTGACCTTTCCTCTCTCTACCCTTCCCAACCCCGTCCCAGCCCTGGAGGCTGTGCCCCAGGGCTGAGTGAAAAGAGGATGGAGTACAAGTGCCGGAATAAGTCGTCACCCCCCACCAGGTGCCGGTTTCTTCACACCCCTCCAAACCAACGAGGGCAGGATCAATCACCATGGTGACACTCCCTTCATAAGTGGATGAGCACCATCCTGCCACCACGATGGGAAAGAAAGGGTGCAAAACTCGCCAGGGACCGACCATCCCCACAAACCCGCAACACGCCAGGTGGCACCAAGCAGTAAGACAGGGGCCAAGTGACTCTCAGAGGTGAAGTTGGACAAGCCCCCTGGGAACAGAGTGGCAGGTAGCAGCACACCAGGCTTGGCGGAGCAACGCTTCTCCACGGACCTTCTCTCTCTCTCTCCCCTTCCCAACCCCGTATCGGATCTAGAAGCCATGCCCCTGGGCGGACTGAAAGGAGGATGGAGTAGAAGTGCAGGAAAGGGTTGTCACCTCCCCCCGGCTGCCGGCTTCTACACACCCCTCCAAGACCAGGAGGCAGGATCAACAACCATGGTGTTCCCCCTCTTCCTAAGGGGAAAGAACACTCTCCTGCCCCAGCAAAGGGAAGAAAAGGCATGAGAGACCCGCTAGGTACCAACCTCCCTCATCTACCCGTCCCTGGACGGTGGGGGCGTTCAGCAGGAAGAGAGGGCTCAAGCAACGTTCGGAGGTCCAGGTGCACAAGCCCCCTGGGAACAAGGTGCCGCAGAGTGGCCCCCCGAGCTTGACGAAGCAACCCATCCCCACTGACCTTTCCTCTCTCTCTCCCATTCCCGACCCCGTCCCAGCCTCTGAGACTGTGCCCCTGTGCGGAGTGGAAAAGAGGATGGAGAAGAATTGTGAGAAAGGGTCGTCACCACCCACAGGGTGCCGGCGTCACTCCACCCCTCGAAGCCGAAGAGGGAAGGAGCAACCAACACCGTGACGCCCTAATTTGTAACGGGAACGAGCACCCTCCTCGCCCCGCGTTGGGAAGGAAAGTCACGCGAGACCCACCAGGGCCCATCTTCCATTCCCACCCAATCCATGCCGGTCGGCGGTAGGCGTGAAGAGAGGGGTAAAACGAGGCTCGAACGTCCTGGTGGACATGCCCCCTGGGAACAGGGCACGGCTGAGCGCATCCAGGTCTTGGTGGACCTACCCGTCCCCACCGACCTTTCCTCTCTCTCACCCCTTCCCAGCTCCGGAGGCTGTGCCCAAGGGCTGAGTGAAAAGAGCATGGAATAGAACTGTGGGAATAATTCGTCACCCCTCACCGGGTGCCGGTTTCTTCACACCCCTCCAAACCAACGAGGGCAGGATCAATCACCATGGTGACACCCCCTTCAAAACTGGAAAGAGCACCATCCTGCCACCGCGAAGGTAAAGAAAGGCGTGCAAGACCGCCAGGGAACGACCAACCCCCGAAACCCGGCAACCAGCCGGGCGGCGAGCAGCAGGAAGAAAAGGGCCAAGTGACTCTCGGAGGTGAAGTTGGACAAGCACCTGGGAACAGGGTGCCAGGGAGCAGCACACCGGGCTTGGTTGGGCAACACTTCCCCAGCAACCTTTCCTCTCTCTCTCCTCTTCAGGACAAATCCCAGCCCTGGAGGCTGTGCCCACGGGCAGATTGGAAAACAGGATGGAGAAGAAGTGCGGGAAAGGGTCCTCACCACCCACAGGGTTTCGGCTTTTCCAAGCCCCTCCAAGCCGAGGAAGGGAGGATCAAACACCATGGCGAGCCCCAGCTTCGTAACAGGAACCAGAACCCTTCTGGCCCAGCGATGGGAAGGCCCGAGAGACCGGCCAGGGACTGACCTCACCCCCTGCCGGCCTCCCGATGAGCAGCGCCAAGCAGGAAGAGAGGGGCCAAGTGACTCTCAGAGGTTACGTTGGACATGAACCCTGGGAACAGGGCACCTCTGAGCGCATCCCGGGCTTGGGGGAGCAACCCTTCCCCACAGACCTTTACTTTCTCTCTCTCACATTCTCGACCCCGTCCCAGCCCTGTAGGCTGTACCCGGGTGGAGTTGAATAGAGGATGGAGAAGAAGTGCAGGAAAGGGTCATCACCACCAACCGGGTGCCTGATTCTCCCCGACCCTCCAAGCCGAGGAGTGCAGGATCAACCACCACTGCGACCCCCCACTGCCTAACAGGAACGTGCAGCCCCCTCTAACCGCGATAGCAAGGAAATGCTTGGGAGACTCACCAGTGACCGACCTCCCAGCCCAACCGCCCCACACCGGGCGGCGGACAGCAGGAAGAGAGGGCCAAATGACTCTGGGAGGTCACGTTAGACACGCCCCCTAGGAACAGGGCACCACGGAGCGGCACCCCGGGCTTGGCGGAGCAACACTTCCCCACCGAACTTTCCTCTATCTCTCCCCTTCCTGACCACTTCCCAGCCCCGGAGGCTGTGCCCTTAGTGGATTGCAAAAGAGGATGGAGAACAAGTGCGTTAAAGGGTCGTCACCGCCCACCGGCTGCCGGATTCTCCTCGCCCCTCCAAGCCAAAGTGAGCAGAATCAACCACCACGGCGACCTCCCACTTTGTAACAGGAAAGAACACACTCCTGCCTCTGCGACGGGAAAAAAGGCACACGAGACACGCCAGGGACCGATCTCCCCTCCCAAAACGCCCCCTGTCAGGCGGCGCCAAGAGGAAGAGACGGGCCAAGCGATGCTGGGAGGTCCCGGTGGCCAAGTCCCCTGGGAACAGGGCCCCTTCCATCAGCACCCTGGGCTTGGTGGAGCAACGCTCCCCCACAGTCCTTTTCTCTCTCTCTCCCCTTCCGGACTCCATCTCAGCCCTGGAAGCCATGCCCCAGGGCGGAGTGAAAAGAGGATGGAGTAGAAGTGCAGGGAAAGGTCATCACCTCCCACCAGCTGCCGGCTTCTACCCACCCCTCCAAGACCAGGAGGGCAGGATCAACAACCATGGTGATCCCCCTCTTCCTTAGGGAAACGAACACCCTCCTGCCCCCGCAAAGGGAATAAAACGCATGAGAGACCCGTTAGGTACTGACCTCCCCATCAACCCTTCCCCGGCTGGAGGGGGCGTTCAGCAGGAAGAGAGGGGCCAAGCAACGTTCGGAAGTCCAGTTGCACAAGCCCCCTGGGAATAAGGCGCCGCAGAGCGGCCCCCCGAGCTTGGCGAAGCAAGGATTCCCAACCGCTTTTTCTTCCCTTTGCGGGGCCAGGAAGGTGTTTATTCCCCTTAGGAAAAGGGGAATCACCATGGTTGTTGATCCTGCCCTCCTGGTCTTGGAGGGGTGGGTAGAAGCCGGCAGCCGGTGGGAGATGACGACCCTTTCCTGCACTTCTACTCCATCCTCTTTTCACTTCGCCCAGGGGCATGGATTCCAGGGCTGAGACGGGGTCGGGAAGGGAAGAGAGAAAGAAAAGGTCTATGGGGAAGCGTTGCTCCGCCAAGCCCGGGGTGCCGCTTGAAGGGGCCCTGTTCCCAGGGTACATGTCCACTTGGACGTCCCAGCATCGCTTTGCCCGTCTCTTCCTGTGGGCGCCACCTGACATTGGGCATTTTCGGGGGAGAGATCGGTCCCAAGCGGGTCTCGTGTGCTTTCTTTCCCGTCGCGGAGTCAGGAGTGTGTTCTTTCCCGTTACAGAGTGGGGGTTCTCTGTGGTGGTTGATCCTGCCAACTTTGGCTTGGAGGGGCGGGGAGAAACCGGCACCCAGTGGGCTGTGACGACACTTTCTCGCACTTCTTCTCCATCCTCTTTTCAACTCCACCCGGGGTACATCCTCCAGGGCTGGGGCGGGGTCAGGAAAGTGAGAGAGAGAGTAAAGGTCAGTTGGGAAGGGTTGCTCCGCCAAGCCCGGGATGCTCTCAGAGGCGCCCTGTTCCCAGGGTTCGTGTCCAACTTGACCTCTGAGAGTCACTTGGCCCCTCTCTTCCTGCTGGGCGCTGCCGGCGGGTTGCCAGATTATGGGGGTGGTCGGTCCCTGGAGGGTTTTTCGCCCCTTTCCTTCCCGTCATGGTGGCAGGATGGTGCTCGTTTCACTTATGAAGGGAGTGTCACCATGGTGATTGATCCTGCCCTCGTTGGTTTGGAGGGGTGTGAAGAAACCGGCACCCGGTGGGGGTTGATGACTTATTCCC
>PVKS010021579.1:0-34996 GCA_004027875.1 Aplodontia rufa | reverse complement strand
GCAGGCTGACGCTCTTAAAAGGATGTTAACCCTTTTAGGGTCCACCCTCTAGCTCACCTAACCTAATTATTTCCCAAAGGCTCTGTCTACACATACCATCACATTAGGGGTTGGGGCTTCAAAATATTTTTTGTGGGGTGGGGGAGACACAAACAACCCACAATAGCCCACTTCTGGCTCCCCAAATTTCACGTATTTCTGGAGTATGCTTAGCACGCATTCATCCCAACAGCCCCCAGAGGCGTTCTAGCGTCAGCTAAAGTTCAAGGTTCAGAATCTTAAGTGTCACATGAAGGAGGTGAGACTTGAGGTCTGATTCCGTGATTCCTTTCGAGATGTGAACATGTGACACCAACAAGTCCTGTGCTGCCCCAGGGCAGCAGGGAACAAGCACAGGGTGGCCATTCCCACTCCAGGAAGGAGGGGCTGGAGGGACGAAAGCAATGTTGGTCCCTTGTGAGCCCAGAGCCCAGAAGGACAAGTTTCGTTTCCCCGTGTAAGGCTCGGGAATCTCCTTGATTCACGCTTTGCCCTCCGGGCCCCTTGGCAGAATGGCTGTCCCTGGACTCCACAGGGACCCACCCTCCTGGTTCTGAGAGGGTTCTGAGCCTTGAAACCCAGGGACGAGCGGGAGGGTGGCTGGATGGGCTTCATGTCCTTCCTCTCTTTCTGTAGGATGGAGCACATCTGTGGCTGCAGAGCACTGCTCCTCGCTTCCAGCCCTGCATGATCCAGAAGTGATCCGTCCCACTTCTGGCAGTGTCTTTGGGGGTCTGATGTGCCCCCTGCTGTCTTCCTGGCTTCTGTTGGGGTGACTGCTTACATCCCTGGGCGTGTGTGTGAGATCTTTACCAAATGGTGTTCAGCTGTGACTTTGAGAACAAGCTTCTCAGCTTCTGCAAAACAGACGGATAAACACTTTTCTAAACATCCAAGCTGAGGTTCCTTTTTGCTTGACAGTCTCATTTTCAGTGTAACCCTTTTCTTGCATTTCATTCCATGTAGTCAGGGGAAGGCAGCTCTCCTTCAACACACTGCTTAGAAACCTGCTTAGTTTACCTTCTGCAAAGCTCTAGAACACAGTTCAGCCAGGGTCTTTGCCACGTGGTAATAAAGACTGCCTTTCCTGCAGTGTTCGTAACCCGCCCCGCATTTCCAGCTGAGGTCTTACAGGAAGGCCTTTGCCATCCACGCGTCTACCAACATTTTACCCAGTCTCTGCTTTTGCCAGCCTGCCCCTCGAAACTCTTCCAGCCTTATCCATCTCAATCACGAAACCACTTCCATGTTTTCAGGGAAAACAGCGCCTCCTTTCTTGGTACCAAAGCTGTTAATGATCTTTCTGCGCTGTTGCCCTGGGCCCCTGAACACTCAGGACAGGTCTGCCTCAGTTGACAAGGCATGCGGGGAAGTTCCACTCCAGCATTTTCGTGGGCTCCCTATCAGTTCTAATGCAATCACAGCACCCAAGCGTGAGCAGCAGCACGGGGCCCACCCAGACCTACTGACTGGAGCCCTGGTGGAGCCAGGCCTGTGTGCTTCCACAGACCCTCAGCCTGCTGTGCTCTGGGCACCGGTGCACTAGACCCCCAATTCTCAGTTATGTCCATCAAAATCCCCTGTTGGGGCTGGAGTGGTGGTTTGGCGGTTATGGCACCTGCCTGGCACGTGCAAGGATGTGGGTTTGAACCCCAGCACCACCTACACAACAAAGTGTCAGAGCAACGAGAGCCACATGAAAAACGAAATAAAATTGATTCTCTTTAAAAATTTAAAAAATAAAATTTAAAAGTCCCTTGGGGAGGTGGCTCAAAGGCATTGCCCAATTCTAGCAGGGACCTGATTTTTCTGCAGTTCTATCAAGCTTCGAGGTGTTGCTGAGATACTGGTTAATCGTCCTAAGTTTCTTAAAAGCTTTGTTGAGATATTAAGATAAAAACTGTTGTGATTAGGGTATGTAATGTGACGTTTTGACATATACATTGTGAAATGATCACCACAGTCAAGCTGACGAATGTATCCATTAGCTCTGCATCATAACCATTTTGTGGTTGTCTCTGTGCATGTGAGGGTGCGTGCATGTGAGTGTGTACCTGTCAATGTTTGCATGTGGGTGAGCTTGTGAGTGTGAGGGAGTAGAGTGTGTGCATGTTTGATGTGTGGAAATGTCTGAGCCTGGGTATGAGCATGTGTGTACAGTGTGTGCTAATGCATGTGTGTTGTGAGTGTGTAGCTATGAGAGTCAGTGTGAGTGCCTGTGAGCATGTGTGTGTGCACGGCCATCAGCAGGTGTGGAAGGCTGAGGATTGAGGCTGAGCCTTGCTGCTCTGTGACACACCCACACATCCCTTGGGACCTGTCCATTCCAGGCTTTGTTTCCTGGCCATGTCTGTGGGAGGCGGCAGATCCCAGGAGAGGAAAGTTACACGTGGGTGTGTCTGGGTAGTGGGCCCAAGGCAGTGCATGCAGAGTCCCTGCTGAGGGGCCACAGTGGATGAAGGGCTTCTTCCCCACCCTGGGCACTCAGGGGATCTGGAGTCTGAGGTTAAGTTCACACTGCCTGGGGGAGAGGGAAGAGGGGCTCAGATTCTGAAATTACTTTCAATCGAGCTGTAGGAAGATAAAAGCATTAATACCATTTCTTGTGTTCCTGGTATTTGGGGATTGGAAGTAGCTCCTGCTGTGCATCCATGTTAGTTTTCTAGGGTTACCATAACAAAGCACACACACTGCGTAGCAGAAACTCATCACTGTTCGGGGGCCATGAGGGCAGAAATGGGACAGCTCAGGTGTCAGCTTCTCCTGGTGTAGATGGCGTCACCCGCTGTGTCTGTGTGTCTTCCTCTGCGTGTGAGCAGCCCTGGTCCCTTCTTTTAAGGAGCTAATCACATTGACTAGGTCTCACCCTATAACTTTGTGTGACCTTAATTATCTTCCAAAGGGCCTGTCTCCAAATAAGTCTCATTTCAAGACTCTGGGGGCAAGGACCTCCACACATTGGAGTGGGGAGACAATTCAGTCCACACCAGTATGCTAGAGAGTGGGGAGCAGGGCTGGAGGCTGATCTGCACCCCTGGAATGGTTAGATGCTCCCGGGGACTTCAAGCTGCTTGACCTAAATGTTCTCTAGCAGCTTCACCTCTCTTCTGCTTCTCACCCCTTGAGATCCCCCAGGGTGCTCTGACCCTTGCTACAGACCCCTGCCCTGCCAGGCAGCTCAGTGGCTCCTCAGCACACGCATGTCACCTGCAGATTTGGCCAAAATCATAGGTTTCACTTCCGAACGTTGCTATTCTCTCTGTACTCAAAATCTACCACCCCTCACCTGAGCTGATTTTCTGAACAGGCGGTCTGCTTACCTGTTAGAGTCAGGTTTCTTGGACTGGGTGTTCGTGGGGAGGACTGGTTACTTGAGTTGTTCTGAGGGCGCATGGATGCTGCAGTGGGAGTAAGGAAAAGAATCTCTTGAAACTCACCTTTCCTCAGTTTACCCCTGCTCAAGTGTCTCCTGCCCCTTTAGGACAGGCGGGCTAAAGCCTGGCTTGCTTTGCTTCCATTAAAGAGCAAACCTTTTTTTCTATTTTTTCAGGGCTGAGCACTGAACTCGGGGCCTTGCGTGTGCTAGGCAAGTGCTCTGCCACTGAACTAAATCCCCGACCCCAGAGGAAGCCTTTAAGAAGCTTTTACTTTGGTGATAAAAAGGCTAAATGAAATCTCCTGAAAACAATCTCTAGAGTGATATTTAAACACCTTCTAAAGGGATAGAGGGAAACAAACCAACTCAGACTCAGCCTCTCCGGCTGCTCACTCACAGTGGCTGAAAGGTGTGGAGATGTCCCCTCACCAGCAAGCGGGGAAGCAGTTCTGTAGCAGACGCTGGCCAGGGTCCTGTACTGCAGATGACTTCTAAGGGGAGGGAGTGGAGGGTCCCGCAGATTGAAGACTCAGTCCCCAAGCTGCTCCCAACTTAAGATGAAGAAGGCTGGGCAGTGCAGGTGGATACGGAGGGAATTAGCTGATGGGCATGGGCATGATCTCTGAGGGCACAGAGCACCCACTGCCCCAAGTAAAAAGAGGCGCACATCAGCTCCACGTCCTCCTACTAACAAGGGAGGTCCAGACAGTGACTTCCCCTCTGCTGATGAAGATGTTCCCGGCCCAGGGCCAAGGACTAGAGCAGAGCAGAATTTCACGCTCACACTCCTAGGCCCTGGGGAGGGAGGGCGATGATTAATCAAGGAGGAGACTCTTCAAAGACAAGGAAGACAGGTCACAGCCCCTCATGAGTGCTGGGCTCTGAGCCTCCCTTCTCCTGGAGAAGCTTCTTTCTATCGTTTCTTAAACTGCCTGTTCCACTTGCCTCAGCGTCCTTTGGCTCCGGGAGGACATGAACCTGGCATCCCTAAATCCGGCATCAAACTTAAGATGCCAATCAGAAACTCCAGTTTGTGACCTGTGCTCTGACCAGTGGGCTGTAGGTCAGGGTTCCCACCACCTCCTCCTTGGGTGTGACTGATTGGCTTGAGGGGCTCCCAACAACTCCAGGTTTATTAGGAAGGTTACAGATGAGAAGTTTGGGGTGAGGCCCCAGGAAGGGGGTGCATAGCTCCCCTGCCGTCCTCAGATGCACCGCCCACCAGGGCCTCCCCAAGGCCAGCTTTCTGGAAACTTCCTAAGTACGGACGATTATGTAGACACGTGACTGAACGAGAGAGTCAGACTGTGGGGGATCCCGAGGCTAGGGTCGTCTTCCTCCTCCGCAGTGCTCCTGCTGGGTAGGGCAGGACCCCTTCCACAATAGGGGTCTTAGGATAATTTTGTTATGGCCAGCTCTGGCAGAAAGCTGGGGAACACTGTATTTGTAGCTTCCCTGGCCTGCCTTTGGGAGGAAAAGGTGAAAACAGGAGGCGGTCAGTGGAGGTCTTGAGTCCCAGGGCACCTCAGGATCTCGGGGTTGGGAGGATGCTGTGCTTCCGAGGCTGTCTCTGCATCACACTTAGGTCCATACGCACAGGGGCGACGACTGCGCAGAGCCAGGAGGGAAGTGCTACGGCTCCTATCAGAAAGCTCCAGAATGCCAGACCGGGCCCTCACGTGCTTGCAGAGGGAAAGTACTAAACTTGGTCATGGAGGCAGCCCATCTTCCATGGACACGGTGTCCCCCTATGCACCTGCAGCGCCGCCTTGGCCCCTTCAGTGTTGCCGTGAGATACTGGGGGTATTTTAATATTCCTGTTTGCAAATCAGGAGCTACTCAGGACAGTTAGGGCTTGCCCAAGCCACACGGCTCCTGCACTGCAGGGTGTCCACAGGGTGCCACCCACTCTGCCAGGTGGGCCAGAGGCAGCAGCTCCATGGCCGCACCTCTGGGGCCAGGGTGGAACCAGGCCTTTTCATTTATGGTGAGGTTTGGGCCTACTGCCCTGAGAGATGGGCACTAGGTGACCCTGCTTTTAGAGATGAAGAAATCGAGATTCACAAAGGCCGCGTAACTTGCCTAATGTTGTGTATTTCATAAGTGACAAGATTAGGATTTCTGCCAAGCCCCATTAACTATAGGCAAACAATAAGCTGTAGGTAACTGAACAGACAAATCAGAAAATTCTTCTGAAGTCCCAGGTACATAAAGGTCAAAATAGCCAGAACCAGGGTGGAAGCTGTGGCTCAGTGGTTATGGCACTTGCCTGGCATGCACAAGGACACGGGTTCAAACCCCAGCACCACACACACTACGGAGTGTTAGAGCAACAAAGGCTGCATGGAAAACTAAATAAAACTGATTCTCTGTCACTGTCCCTCTTTAAAAAAGGTGGGGGACCAAAACCACACAATTTATTATAATACACTTTAACACTGACATATCTGTGTAGGAAGTATTTAAATGGAGACAATAAACAGCAATACAACTTGGTTTTTGATTACAATTATCAAAACCAGAATTCTGTGCCTAGATTGCTGAGATCTTTTAGAAAAGATTAATTTATTCTAATCAAACTGCACATTGTTTAAGCTCGTCAGGGTGAGTTTAAATCATGCTAGCAGTTATTTCAAATGACTAAGTTCTGAAGCGTTTTTTAAAAAGGCAGTGAAGTGTATGCGTAGTAGATTTAAAAATATATTTGATGCAAGAAACTAAAATAATGAATAAGCATGAATAACTAGGGAAATGGTTCTGTAACATTAAACAGATACTGCGTATCTGTAGATCATGTTAGAATAGGCCCACGTTAGTTCCTCCTGGCAGTTTGAGAGGGTAGCACACAGGAGAGGATGAAGAGAGAAGCTCGCGAACCTCTTCTGAGCAGGGATTTGTGACAGTGACAGTTTTGTTAATCTACGGCGGTCAGCCCAGCAACTAGTCCTCAGAGGATTCTTCTCCCTCACAACTTTGTTCAGTGCTTTCAGCCCCCCAATAAATTAGCAAAACAAATGCTTTCATTCTCAGTGCCACTTCAGATTACTGAGTGATTGATCTACAATGCTGTGGAAATTGCACTGTTTCTATGGCACCAGGCATTTGGGACAATGGCATATGAGATTTTATTTCTTTGCCATGTGTTATACAGTCTCTGAACTTATAACTTGGGTCCTAGAGATACTGCTTACTCTACAAATTAATAGCAGTTTTTTAAATGTATTAAGGAATTGAGTTATTATACAATCAAATGCTTTTAAAGTAATAATATGTATATACACTTAAACCAGAATCACCCCCTAGATCCCTCCCTGTCTCTCCCTATTCTCCCTCCCTCTCCTCTCCCTCACCTACTCTATCCCCCACCACTACATGATTGCCCTAGATTATGTGTTACTAGGCCTTTGTTGATCTCATACATGAGATGACCTCCTTTCACACAGGCCTGGGGTTAGCTCCAGCCTCCACAAATGAGTGAAACATTCGATCCTTGACTCTCTGGGTTTGGCTAACTTTGCTCAGCATGATTTCTTCCAGTGACATCCATTTATCTTCAAAAACTATAATTTCGTTGTTTCTAATTGCTGAGGAGAACTCCATGGTATACATGTACCATAGGTTTTGGATCCATTCATCCAGCAAGGGGCATCTGGGTTGCTTCCATAATTTAGCTATTGTAAACTGAGCAGCTGTGAACATAGATTTTGCTGTGTTGCTGTAATGTGCTGATTCTAACTCCTCTGGGAAAATACCCAGAAGAGGGATAGGGATGGTGGATCCAACCCTAATTTTTTGAGGAGTCTCCATACTGCTTTCCAGAGGGGCTGTACCAGTCTGCAGTCCCACTAACAGTGCGCTAGTGTTCTTATCTCCCCACAAGCCCACCAGCATCTGTATAGTTTATATTCTTCTTTTTTAATAGCAGCGTCTTGTTGGGTGAGTGACTCTCAGGGAACAACTTGTAAGAAACACACAGGATATTACTGGGCTTCGATGATGATGGACATGGGAGAAAATGAGTCTTACTTGTGTGGGATTTGGGCTTCTGGAAGGCCCAGGGAAGCGTTAAGATGAGTCTTCTGCTCACCCCTTTGTGGGAGGACTCGGATGCTGGTGGTGCCCTTCCATCTCAGAAGAAGACCCTTCCTCTTTGCCCCCTGGCCTCCATCATTAGCAAAACTTGTAAGAAATAATTTTTGGAAAATGACTCGGTTTAGCTTATAAAACAACCAACTGAAGCCCAAGACTTTCTGTACCTGGAATAAAATGTATCAAGGACTCATTATTCTGTGAGGCTGATGAGGAATTTGAACACATGTGTGGCCATTGCTGTCCTTTAAGTCAGCAAAGGACATTAACACACTGACAGCACGGGACAGGGCTGGGGAGACCCGAGAATGGTTTTCAAGGGCATCGGAATCATGTCAGAAATAGCCACAGCCACACTGCCGTCCTAATTAGGCTGTCCTTAGACATTTAGTTTAGAATATTGAGTCCCTATGATGAGCGAACAGCTGTGCTCCCTGAATGTCTGTGTTAGTGAAGAGGTTGTTGGGGTCATGAGAACACCTTCTGAATTGGAAGGAACTTGGATTTGCTGCTGGGGACAAAGGAGGCCCTCTAAGATCAACTGACCCGCCCCCCCAAGATCATGCTGCCTTGTAATGGGCAAAGTTGGGCTGTCACAAGGGCCTCCAGAATTTCAGCTTAACGCTATTTCCGTCTGGTCACCGGTCTCTCCAGATGTGTGCTCTTTGCTTACTCTGCACATAGACAGATGTCTCCTTCCCGCCTCTCACCTGACCTAATGGCCCTCGCATCCTGGACCTTAGTCATGTTGTGTTCTCTTGGGGAATGGACTTGCCGCTCTCCAGTCACCCCCAGCGGAGGGGGCCGATCCTCCGCATGCGGGTGGAGCCATGCTCTTCCTCCCTCCTTCCTGTCTCCAGGCCTTTCCTGGCACCAGATGGCTCCATGCACTGAACTGCCCATGCCCTTCACGCCAGGCCTGCACGGGCGAGCTGTCACTGAGCAGGGTGGAGGAATTTATCTTTAGGACCTACTGGGGCCCTTTGAGGAAAAAGAAAAAGTCTGTCAACATCTTTTTTTCTTCCTAAAAACAAAATAAAGCAATCAAAATACTAAGCAACTCTGAAAATGGCTTTTAGTGTTTTCAGTGCCAAAGAAGACCTGCCCTGGAAAAAGAGTCAGTTCTGCAGGGTTTGATAATGAAATTGCTACTAGACACAGCAACAGCACATGGGAGGCTGAGGCAGGAGGATCACAGAGACCAGCCTCAGCAACTTAGCAAGACCTTGTCTCAAAAAAAAAAAAAAATAAATAAATAAATAATTTAAAAAAGGCTGGGATGCTCCTCGGTGGTAGAGTGTTTCCTGGCTTAATACCCAGTACCACAAATAATTGATAATAGTAATAATAATTATGATGCCTATAAGTCCAGGGGATGGGAAATTGGAAAATAGTGTAGGACGGGGAAAACATAAAAATAAACCAAGCAGGCCTTTTCCGGATTGATTGAGAGGCTGCAGCTGAACCACGCCAAACTCCACGCCTCCATCTGGAGGCCAGAGGAGAGAGTGTGCGGCAGAAGGCCCCGGGCTCGGCAGAGGCTCCCGAGTGCTTAGAGCTCGCTTCGAGGACCCTTGCAGGTGAGATGAGAGGTGGCAGAAGGCTGGGCCAATGTCACCAGACAGCAATGCCTCCCAGGCTCGACCCTGCTTTTCAGGTTTTTTCTGTGAGCCCCAGGCCCTACTGGATTGCTTGTGAAATGAGAGCCGCTCGCCACCCTGGCGTGGCGTGTGGACTCAGTAGTCACGGGCCAGAGCGCAGAGCAGGGTTCTCCAAAAGGCAGCCTGGAGGGGTCGAAGGCACCAGCGCATGTCCACGCCTCTAGGACCCCTCCTCGCGGTGCCATCGTTTGGCCTGGCTGCTCTGCATAGCAGATCAGCATCTCCTGGGCTGTGCAGGGTGAGGTGGGTGCCAGGCGAGGCCCGTCACTTTGCACAAGCCTTGGTGTTCAATCACAAACCCGTCCCCAAGGGGATGTGACAGCATTCCAGTAATCTGTTCTGACAAAAGCTAGATTAGACATTTCCAGGTCACTTGGTGCTTAGTGCAGCACAATTAGACACACCCGAACCCACAGGCATCTGGCTTGTATTTTTGGAGAGCAGACTGGTACAATCAAGAGAGAGGTCATGAAGACAGCTCCGCAGGGCTGGGTGACAGGCAGGATTAACACCGGTTCCTCCCCAGTCTGCCTTTGGGACTGACTTCCTTTCCGTGCCGTTGGATACAGTCAGCCAATTAGGGTTTCTCAGGTGGGCATATGCATTCCAAAGCACCAAGGTTTGCTTATTTTATTTTTAATGCAGACTTCAAAGACCTATTATTAAAATGGCTTCTATCAAAGATGTCACATCTCATTTTTTTAAAATTTCAAAACTCCAATTTGTATTGTCTCTGCACTTTTATTTTCAGAAGTTTGGTATAATTCATCACACAGCAGGCATTATTACCGGCCTTAGAATGTCACATATTCCAGGCAACTGCCAATGGCTCGCGTAAACAGCTCCGGTTACTGAAATGAAGTAGTTCAGGCACTTTAAAGGCAGAGTCATCCCCGCCGCGCTTTCTCTTTTGAATTCTGTTTTGCTTTTAAGCGAGTGGCCTCATTTTCTCCTTTTAAAACTCAACTTATCTGAGGTTAAAGACCCCTTTCCCCCAGTGACGTTGGTTTCAAGTCGGCTTTTTGTCTTGTGTCACTTTCTTGAAGCTTTTGTGGCCAGAGCGCGTGGCTGAACGGAGCTAATGAGCAGGACACACTTTCCCCTTAATCCCTTATTTGAACACCTTCCTACCTGCTTGCTACTCTAGAGCACTGGAGCACTGAATGCTCTCTAATTGTTTTCCGGTTGGAACTAGCTAGCACAGCTCTCCACTTCCTTTATGAAGCGAGATTAAAAACACAACCACAGTGGAGCCTCGTAGTCTCCAGTTAGGATTGGAGAGGAAGAAGTCAGTTCAGGGGCTGACGGCGCCAGCATGGGTCAAGACCAGCTTGCCCTGTCGGGACTCTCACGCTGGTCTCCTTGTATTCCTGTTCTTTCTTTATGAGAGAGGGATAGTGAGAGAGAGAGAGAGAGAGAGAGAGAGAGAGAAAGAGAGAGAATATCAGTTTTATTTAGTTTTTCATGAGGCCTTCGCTGTTCCAACACTTCATCGTGTAGGTGGTGCTGGGCTTCGAACTTGCCGTCCTTAGGCATGCCTGGCAAGCTCCGTAACTGCTGAGCCACTGTGCCAGCCCCCTGTCCTATCTTGTACTCGTTGTTATTCGGTGCTTGTGTGTGACGATAGCCACAGAAGCACACCTACAATGCTTCTAGGGGGCAATGAAGCTCAGCGGCCATCGGCCCCTTCTGCCACCGAACAAACAGCCCAAGGATTTTTCCACAATTACAGCTGTGGCTGGAACCAGGGTTAGAAGTCTGATCGTCTCAAGGTCAGGGCTGTTGCCCATTCTTCCCTCTGGAGTGCAGGGCTTGGAAACATCCCTTGTTACCCACTTTGGTTCTGGCTTTCTTCCAAAAGTGCTCATCTAAGAAGTGACTAGTCCGGGAACCCAAGGTGGCAGAGCTTGCTGCGTGATGGGTGGAGGGGCTTGAGTGCAGTCCCTGTCCCTTGCAGAAAGGAATTGACTGTTCCTCTGGGGAACAGGACTCAAGGAGCGGGAGGCTGATGTATTTTTACACTTTTTTCAGAGCAGAAAACTTTGAGTCCATTGTGTGTGTTACTAGTAACCTTCCTGGGTCACTGGGGCACTGGGGGATTAGGTCCTTCTGCTCCTCTGGAGGAATTACGGCCAGTCAGTCAGTACAACCCCACGAAGAGCTTCGAGCCTGTTGGGTGGCAGGCAAGACATTTCCCCGCCCTTGGTGTATTTACCTTCAGGAAAAGAGGCGCGTAGACCTTGTGACTTGCCCACAAGCAGTGGCTGCCATCTATTAACCTCCTTTTGTTCCCCCACGGAAGGGAAAAATGACTGTGTGGCCATGTTAGGTATCCTGGCATCTCCAACACTCGCCCACTTGACTCTCTTAAGTTGAATAAAGACGGCCAGCGATTGTCTGCCTTAGCAATAAGACCCCTGTTGACCTAGAATGAGTGACAGACACTGACCCTCCCACGCCACATGGTTTTGTTGTTTATTTTTTGTTTATTTATATTTTTGTGGGCATGCAGTCTGGGATGTGTGTCCCATGGGGGATGACAGGTATACCCAGGCAGGCAGCAGAAGCTGAGGGCTTTTCAAGGCAAAGGAGGACGGTTATCTTAGTAGTCTGAAACCACCATTCTTGGTTATCAGGATTAATAAGGACAGCGTCTCCTTGGTGGCATCATCCTTGGCAAGGCTGAGTGGCCCTGTGCAGGCTTGGTTTTCAGAGATCTTGTGAACTTCCTATCACGGGCACTGTGGGCGAGACCCTTGGTCCATGGCCGCCCAGCTCCACTGTGCTAGGGTTTGCCCTAAAGGAGCTCACAGTGGACCCCGGCCCAGTGGATGCAGCAGCCTAGAGATGCAGATGCCACAGGCCAGTCTCCTTGGCTTGCCGTGCAGTCACGTGAGTGCCAACTTTAGAATTACTCATCTTGTATTGTCTTTTCTTATCTCAGCTCATAAAATTCTTCTGACTGAATCTGATCCAAACTGAGATGCTAAAAGTCCAGGCCAGTTCCACTTTATCTCAGCAAGTTGGATTGAGGCCACTATGGTCTTAAAAGGTCTTAACCTAAACACTGGCTGTAGTTCTTTAGTGACACCACTTTCCTTCCATAGTTGGCTACTGCGCTAATGTGCATGGTCCCTGTGTCCTCGTAGGTCATTAATGTGCACGGTCTCTGTGTTCTTCAAGGCCATTGCACTAGAGTTTGCAAGGCACCAGCCACAGCCTTAGTCAGCTTATTTAAATTGGCACACAGGATTCCCTCATCCAATGCTACATGTTTTTTTAGTAATTTATCACTTTAATTATTCTGTGATTATACAGTGTCAAGTTTTAGAACATTAGTTCTCAGACCCCTGCAACTTGGAGAATCAAATATTTAAGTCACAATTGCAATATGTCCTTGAATTCTAAGTCCCTCCACTTTTCTTTTTAAGAGAAAGAGAGAGAGATAGAGAGGGGGGGGTTAATTTTTAATTTTTCATCGGTTTTTTGTTTTTCCAACACTTAGTAAGTATGTGGTGCTGGGGTTTGAACCCAGGTTCTCACACATGCCAGGCAAGTGCTCTACCACTGAGTCACCTCTCCAGGCCCCAGTCCCTTTACTTTAAAGAACATCTTATTTCCTATAAAGGACAGAAGAGCTGACAGATGGTCACCAGACAGAGGTTCATCCTGCTTCTTCCCAATATGCATGGACTCGAGCAGTTCACTGCCTCCCAAGCAGGCATCAATGTGTCAAGGTGGGTACAGGGATGGGTAGGGTGAGCGTATTACAAGAACAGGAAATTGCACTGTAAAATGAGATTTGAATTTAAAGCAACAGTAGTAGAGTTGTTCTACATATTGTCAGACTTGGCCCATGTGCATGGGTGACCGAGGTGGAATGGAGCCCCAAGATGTCATTGCAGCCCAGGAGGCCATACAGTGGAAGCCACCATGCCAGATGAGTGTCCCGTGTGAGCTCAGGGTGTCTAGGATACCGGCAGAAGGAATCAGGTAGAAAGGCGTTGGAGAGGGAATGGGTATGCGAACACTGCCAGGGTACCTGGAGGTCAGCAAGCACCATAAAGACACAAAACACAGGGAGGGGGAGTCATCAGCAAGAGGCTGCTGGGGCTGGTAGGGCGACTTCACATTTCTCAGCCACACACACATCTCCTTCAGAGCATCTCCCATGCTCTGTTCTTTATTTTTTTCATTTGCATAGGATTATTTAATATTCAAATATCCAAGCCTGGACAGCCAAGGCATGCTATTTCATACTTCCTTCCTTTGTGTGGGGAGGGTTGGGGATTGAATCCAGCGACACTTTACTACTGAGCTGCATCCCTAGTTCTTTTTTTTAATTATTATTAAGGGGTTGAGTTATTGTACAATCACAAATGCATATAAAGTAACAATATGATGTGCATTTGTTCTTAGACCAGAGTCATCCCACATTGTCCACACCCCAGTCTCTTGATTCTTCTATATTTTGCCACTACAAGCAACACTAATGCTTAGATTGTGAATTTTCTGGAATTAAATGATTGCATAAGTATTATTTGGATTCTCAGGGGAGTAAGGCAAATGCTACATTTTCCCCATGCCCTGGCTGAAGACTTTACCCAGAGTACCCAGTGCAGCGCTTCTAGAAAAAGGTCAAGGTGTTCTTTCCACGGGGCTGGTCCACTCCAAAGTAATATTCACTTAACCTCAGCAAAGCAAGCAAAAAGAAAAAATAAAACCCCTTGTGCTAAGAGAGACTGCATCCCAATTTCAGGAAGAGAAGCATTTTCAAGACTGCACTGTTCTGGGAAAACAATCAGGGTGGGGCGGAAGCCCCCGTGTTTTGCTGTGGATGTAACTTTGGGGGAAGCATGTCAGCCACACGGCCTGAGCCTGATGCTTCCACACGGGGCCCAATCCGCGCTTCGTGTTGTTCTTCAACCAGGGGCCAAGCCACACGAGAGCAGTGCTGAACTGCTCAATCTTCCCTCAAACTGGGGTTTGATTTGCTCTCTTAATCCAGCTGCCAAGGTGCTCTCTTCTAACGGGGAAGCCTTAGATGTGTTTTAACTCGGCCCCACTAAAAACTCCCGGACATGGCCTGCGTTTCATTGCCAAGGCGTCGGAGGTCACTCGGCTTGAGTTAGATTTTGGTAAGAACTGTGTACTCTGTTGCAGAGAGAAGACAACACTCCCCAAGTATTCCACGTGCCTTCTGCCCTTCCTCATCTTCCTGCAGAGAGTTGAAGCCATGTGTCAGCTCTGGGCCGCTGTCTTCCATGGACACAAGTCTCTTTGAATGAGAGGTGGTAAGAGCAGGTGAGAGCTCTCCCCCTCTCTCCCTGCTCCACAGGATCAGAAACCCTAGTGCAGGGGGCCTTGGGTCTAGGATGTCCCATGAAGGAAACCTTTCCCCAGGGGATGGATGGGCCTGCACTGGACTCCAAATAAGCAGAGAAATAAATGGCTGGGCTGGAGCAGTGGCTCGGCAGCTACAGCGCTTGCCTGGCATGTGCAAGGACGTGGGTTCAAACCCCAGCACCACATACACAACACAATGTCAAAGCAATGGAGGCCACATGAAAAACTAGGTAAAATTGATTCTCTCTCTTTCTTTAAAAAAAAAAAAGAAAAGAAAAAAGAAATGGCTGTCTTGTTAAGCCACTGAGATTTGGGGGCATTCACTACTTAGTTGCAATAGCCCAGCTTACCCTGAATAACAAATAGCCCAAGAGAGATGACTAATACGTGGAGCCAGAAGCTGCAATTTGGGCCTCTTAACGTCTTCTTTAATCTCTGGTTTCCTTTCGTTTAGCCCATCAGAAGCTCTCTGGCTACTAAAGGTTTGCTGAGGAAATTGGATGTCTTTGACTAAAATGAGATTTTTTGGTTTATGTATTAGTTCCAGTTACCAATGTGATCTCATTACCTTGAAGTAGAATTGACTATCAGAAAAGTGGAAATTTAATTTTTGAGGAGGCTGCAGAGAAATGGAATAATTAAATTGAAGCCATGTGACTTAACCATGGTAGAGGCTTCCCTTCCCTATAAAAAGAGCCCAACTTGCTTTCATTTTTTTGTAAAAACAGCAATAGCAAATCCAGCCCATGGAGCAGAGGTCCCTCCCTGAGGTCCATCTGTTCCTCTGGTGGCGAGAAGGACACGCTCTGGTTTTCTGCACCTCCACCCAGGGCTCCAAGGACCTTGTGGCTTCCTGAGGACCCAGACTAAGGAAGGACTTCCCACCCTTCTTCCTAGCATGGCCCAGTCTTGGTCCCTTCCCTAGCCAGGAGGGGAGCCAGCCATGGCCTTCGGGAGTGTCTGTCTTTGTAAGTGTTTCAAGGGGGGACTTTATAAGGTAGGAGAAAGGGAAATTCCAAAACCTAGGGCGATTTTCCACCATTCATTGACCAATGTACTCATTCCTGACCCAGAGAGCAGTTTAATCGTTGTCTCTTTTGATGATGAGATGTTCCACTCGCTGCTGGAATTAGAAGCCAGACCAGAGGACAAATTCCTAACAGCAACAACACGTACCTAAAGCACAGCCGTCGAGTGATCCCATTTAGTCTTTGCAACATCTATTAATTAAGTTTTGAGGTGCAGAGGATCAAACCCAGGGCTTTGTCCACTCTAGGCAAGCACTCTACCCCTAGCCACATCCCCAGCTCACAGCATCTGTTATTTAGGTACTGTTGCTTTCTCAGCTTATGAAGGATTAGGAAATGTGCACTGAGAGGCTGAGTAACTTGCCCAGGCTCACGCAGGTTACACACCTGGGGACTCAGGCTGCAGATCTGTGCTCCCCGCGGAGGAATGGGTGGTGGGCATTCCGGACAGTCTCAGAATTCAGAGGGTCCTGAATGTTTTCTGTAAGTCATTGCTGCCAAGCCACTCTTCAGTTTCTCCTTGAACCCATTCATATATATATATATATATATTATATATATATATATATATATAATATATATATATATATATATTTTTTTTTTTTTTTTTTAAAGAGAAAAAGGGAAAGGGAGAAGGGAGGGAAGAGGGGGGGGAGGGAGGGAGGGAGGAAGAGATAATCAAGTTTACTTATTTTCTATCTGGGCTTTCTTTCTGCAACACCTAGCTGTGTATGTGGTGCTGGGATTTGAACCTGGGTCCTTGATTCGTGCCAGGCAACTGCTCCACTGCTGAGCTTCTGCTTCAGCACCTCCTTGAACCCTTTTATCGACAGACAACTTGCTCCCCCTGAGGGTGGACTAGCTGATACGCTGGTAAAGTTCAGATTTTTGGAAAGTTTTTTCTAATATTGAACAATAACTTTTACATCCTGTGTTCTTGTGTCTTCCCCTTGGCCCATAAACCAATTCCAACCCTTCCTCCACCTGACAGTCCTGCCCCAGAACGTCGGCCGTCAGGGGCCTACCGAAGGGGTTCTCCTGGCTGGCTCCTCTAGCGCCCCGACCAACTTCCTAGTTCACACCCCTCCCGGCCCTGTCTGCCAGGATTTACTCCACGTTCTGCAGAGTGTGACTTCATCCCCAAGCTTCTCTTGAGTCAGCTTCTCAGTAGAACCACACACATGCTGTCCGTCCACCCCGTCAGATCACTTGGGTTTGCAACATCTGAATCTCTCCCTCATTTGCAGGATATAACACTTTGGTTGCGCTCCTTAGGATTCAGGAAAACAAGTCAAGCGAACCTCAGGAGCTCAGGGCTCACTGTGGGCAGTTAGGAAGCAGGCGGCTTCGTCACACCGTGGTCCCAACAGCTGCTCTGGGGGGGTCTCTGCAGGTGACTCCGCAGGTCCTGCTGTGTGCCGGTGTCTGCTTTCGTCCTTCCTGTGCTGCCAGAGTCTACCTTCGTGGGCTTAGGGCTCCACACTGTCCTCTCTTAACCCTGCCTTGGATCACCTTGGGGCTTCTGCTTCCTGCCCCCTCTCGGTGTGTTTTCGGATTATGACATTTAGATTAGAAAATGTGCAAGCACGATGTATGAGCTTAGAGATCTGCCATACCACGTTGTACCTATACTTAAAAATGAACGAAGAGGGGCTGGAGCGGTGGCTCGGCAGTAGAGCACTTGCCTGGCATGTGTGAGGATGTGGATTCGAACCCCAGCAGCACATATGCAACTAAGAGGAGGAAAACCAAAAAACAGAAAAAATAAAACTTAACTCTCTCTCTCTTTATATAAAAATGTGAATTAAGAGAGTAGGTCTCATGTTAATTGTTTTTTTAAAAAGAGAGGGGGTAGAGAGAGAGAGAGAGAGAGAGAAAGAGAGAATCAATTTTATTTAGTTTTTCATGTGGCTTTCATTGCTCCAAGACTTTGTTGTGTATGTGGTGCTGGGGTTTGAACTTGTGTACTGGCACATGCCAGGCAAGTGGCATAACCACAGAGCCACACCCCTCCAGCCCAATGTTAACTGTTCTTACCACAATAACATAAACTTTAAGAATGTAAGCAGCAGAGATTAAAAAGATATAAAGAATAAATAAAAAGAGCACATTCCTGTAAGTCTAATGGTTCAGGAGGCTGGGGCAGGAGGATTGCAAGTTCAAAACCAGCCTCAGCAAGTTAGTGAGGCCTTAAGCAATTTAGTAAGACCCTGGCTCGAACAATAAAAAGGGCTGGAGGTGTGTCTCAGTGGTTGAATGCCTTGGATTTAATCCCTGGTACCAAAAAACCAAAGCGAAATAAACAAACCCAAGAAAAATATAAATAAGTCTAGAAAAACTTTTAATCTCCCCCTGGGATGAGTACTGTAATGCTGTACAAAATAAAATAAGTATCAGTTCTTTTAAAAGTTTTATCATCCTGGCAATTAGATGCCAACTTTGCCTGTTTGGTAAATAGAATGTTTTTGTTCCCTTGAACAATTTCAATTCTTTTTCTGTTTTAAATGCTGGGTTTTCAGCAGGATAAGCATGGAGATCCGATCTGCTCGGTGACTGTGCTGTTGGCAGAGTCCCCAGGCCAGGCTGCGTCACAGGCTCCTCTGTGGTCAGTCTCCTTGGTGCGGCTGGCTATTAACAGGCTGCAGGTGACGACGTGGTATGAAATGGCTAACTGGGTGACGTGGCTGGAAACCCAGGGGCGGGTGGGACTGGCACACAGGGGCATGGTCATTCAGCATACATCTAGGGACTCCATCACCGTCACTCGCTGCGCGGTTAATTCTGCCCCGTTGGAATGTGATATGCTCAGTGAAGTACAAATTAACTCATGTCACTCCCCTTCCCAGAAAACAGAGACCAGGGCTGCAGGGGGCTGTGTGACCCCGACCAGACCCCTGGAGGGTCTGCTCTCTGACAAGGGTGTGGGAGAGGTCGCCTGGCTGCCCCACTGCACCTTCCTCCTGGCTCAGCTGGGTGAGGGTGGGCGGGGCCACGAGCTGGGGACCTGGAGGGTGCCGTGATTTATTTCAGGTTTCAAGGACATTGGTGGAGATGCCTCTACCAAGATGATTTGTGTGCAGCAAGAGCCCGGCTTCTCCACCGAAAGCAGACACTAAGACACCTGCTGACCCTGAGACCCACCTGCAGGACTCCCACAGGGCTCCACCCCATGCCCCTCAGGCCAGAGTCCCTGGCACTTGAGCTGAGCTGCTGCTTGGCCCTAGAGCCGCCCCTCCGTTGCACTAGATCTGGGACAGCCGCTGTTTGCAGCAGAGATGCCTGTCAGGTTGCCCAGCCGCCCAGAGCTTATTTCCAGAATGCGAAAGGGCCTGGCAACTGGGGAGGGGAGAGCTGTGTTTATTTTCAGGACTGGCAGCAGCTGCAGGGCAAGGCGATGTCCAGGGTCCTTTCCACCAGCAGCAGATGTCATCGCTGTGAGGAAGAAGTGCTGTCTCCTCTCTCCTCAGTCCCTTTGCCTGGTGAAGCCCAAGGTGTTAAGATTAACTCAAGCCACTTTCCTTTTTACATGGAAAATGCTCTTGAGTTTGAGTTATTATGGATTTGAATGTCTCTTAAAGAAATCACCTGTGGGGCTCCAGCTCCAGCGGGCAGGAGAGTGGGAGGGGCCTGGAAGCACCTGCTTCTCAGACGGAGAGGGGTCCTCCCAGGCTCTGCAGCAGGAAACCAGCCCGTGTGCACGTCCAACTGAGGGTTCCCTCACCTGGAAGCTGGCTTTGGGTCGGGCTGGACGCCCTGCTCCTGTGGCCTCCGCAGACAACACACATGTTATTCAGTCCCCTGACACCTGGGGCCTTGGGATGGTTGATCTGGGAAGTGAGGAACATTTGGGGGAGGCAGGGAAAGATGGGGAGCGATGCAAAGGTAAAAAGGATGTGAGAATGTGCCAGAAGAAAAGGCAGTTATTTTGCTCCTTGGACTGACCAAGGCCCTGTGGAGCAGGAAACACGGTTCCATTCCATTTCCCATTCCCAGAGGCTCCGAACTACACTTGGAATGTGCCTGGGGCACACAGTGGGCTGAGGGTGTCTCTGGGAAAGCCAATGGCTTGGATTGAAGTTGGTCTAGGATGCTCCAGCCAGGACCTCAGTGGTAGCCCTGGGCTCACCAGGTCTCTAAACTCTGGAGGGGATCTGGGGACCCTCCTTGGACCGAGCTTTTGGAGGGCCCTCCTTCCCAACATCGCCTCTTGAGGTGACTCCGTGGTGGGTGCAAGTTTTGGGGTGAACTGCTTTGAACACAAGGCACCCTCTGTCTCCTCAGGTGGAAGGATCATGTGGCAAGACTGTTGGCTGACGCACCAGGGAGAGCTGGTGCTGGGCACGTGTCCACTCAGGAGCAAGCGGTCCTGCAGCCAGTCCCCCCACTGGCCAGGCGCTGCGCTTGGCTTGGTGGTGAAACGGTATGTCTTGGAACCACCTCTAACCAGGCTTGTCTGATCTCTCCCCATCTTGCCCTGAAATTTAGGCTCCCAGGCTCATCTCTGCAGTCTCATTTTAGTAAGGAAGCTGCTGAGACAGTGGAGCCAGCATCCCCTCCACCTCTGCTCTGGTTCCTGGCCTTCTACCATCTCCCTGCCGTGCCCCATCGCCCGGGCCTCTCCCTGCCGTGCCCCGTCGCCCGGGCCTGTCTTCTGCAGCCATCCTGTTGGGCCAGCCCCTCCACTGCTGGGATTTGCTCGTAATTTCATCCAGGGACCATCTGCTCCCCTGCTTTTGGCCACACACTCCCCTCTCCCTTGCAGTACCCAGGGTCCAGCCAACCTCCCTCCCCAGCTGTCTACCTCGATGGTGCCATGGAACGTCTGCCTTGCGCCCTTAGTAAATGTCACCAGCGATCTCATCTTTAGCAAGGCTGAGTTGGGTTTGTCTCTTCCCGCTCTTGATGCTATTTTTATAGCTCTGGCTGTGCTCCTGTGTTTTTCTTTTTCTTTGAGCATAACAGGGTAAATATCCTGCTACTTCTTGCCAAAAAAGATGTGCTACAGATTGAATAAACTCAAATGAGCCAAGAAACTCGGGAGAAGCCATTTTTACTCCCTCTATTTTTCAACAAAGCATTTTAATGGCATATTCACGGTGTAAGTCTTTCCCCAGGATGGCGCCACTTGAGAACAATTGCAGGACAAAGTCCCTAGGTCTGAATTACCTTTTTGGATAACAAAAGCTTTTGGTGAATAACGAGGATAATAATGAAAAGATGCGCTGGATGCCTTGTGTTGGAAGAGGAAGAATACACATCAGACATTCTCTTGAGCTGCATCTGGTCTCCATACAAAAACCTGTCAGCTTCCTGCTGTGTTCAGTCCCTTGCGCAGTAGGGAGGAGGAGCAGCTGCTGTGGAGTTCAAAGTGGGAAGCACAATTGCTAAGAACAGCTCCTCCAAAGGGGAGCTTTTGAGTTGCAGCTAAATACACGGAAATAAAAAGCAGAGAGAGACAGGTGCATTGGGGACGAGGGATGACTGTCCTGTGGAGTGCAGGCCTCAGCGAGGGCTGTGAGCATCCTTTAACCTCCACCCTGCCTGTGCAGAGTCCAACCCCACCCTGCCCACTCGGAAGAGAGCTCCCTGAAGCCCGGCTCTCCTGGGTGTTGGGAAAAGGGCAGAGTATGGGGAGCGGGGAGGCCCGGATTCTGCCTGGTCCCAGCTCTGCCCCGGCTTGGTCTTGCAGAGGTCTCAACGAATAATTGTCGAATGAGCAATGTACACACGCTTGCTGAATTTTAATATCAGCGAGTGCTCTAATGCTGTGGTGGTCCTGCTGCATGACCGTTGTCTCGTAGTCCGTGCTATCCACAGAAAGCCCAGGCGGGGCGCAATTGAAGCGGTCTTCACCCTCGAGTCAAGGTGTTGGGAAGGACAGAAGGCTACTCAAGTTGGTAAAGCCAGCACTTGACCCTCGTGGCCGGGAGGCACGCTGCGGCCTTTGGAAAGGAAAGCACGACAGAAGGAACTCGTCACCACATAGCTGGGCCTAAGCTGCTGTTTGGATTGGACAAGAGGCCACAGATAGCCTGAGGGTATGGTGCAGCAGGGCGGATAGCAGCGGGAGGCATGGAGGGACAGACCCTGTGTGCGAGTCCCCTCCCTGCAGAAAGTAGGGGACAGGAGACGCTGGAGCCCTGACCAATGGAGACACAGGGCTCCTCCCTGGCTGTTGGACACATGTGCTGACCCTGCTGCTCAGGCCCTTTGCGCCCCACAAGCAGGCATGCAGTGCTCTGTCCTCTGCCAACGCCTGGTCAAAAGGCTGAAAATGTTTCAAACGCTTATTGTACAATGATAGTGATATGAAAAGAGGCTCCACGGGAGAAAACTGGTCCGCAGTCTTCCCACACCAGCCAATCAGTCCTTCTTTCTCCTGGTGCTTTCCAGCTCTGCTGGCGTGTCTGAGTGGTCAGCTGGACCCACATGGCTTGCTGGCCTGGTGTCCCCCCTCTTCCTGGCAGGTGTGTTAATGTCCTCCATTCCCAGTGTGCCGCCCAGACGTCACGTTTGCCGCTGCCTCTTGGCCTCCGCTGCCTTTACTCTTGGGATGCTGTCAACCTGCCGTCCCCAGCCTTTTCCGGTTCGTGTGATGAGGCCATATCCTTTGGGTACAAAAGCTTCTAAAACTCGCACACATCAGGCTGGGGTCAGCTCGGCAGCTGAGCATGTGCTTAGCATGCACAAGTCCCTGGGTTCTGACCCGGCACACACCCAAGACAACATAAATTGTACAAATTTATAAAAGTGTACTGAAGTTTATATAAATTCACAGGCAGACATTTCTGTCACTCGCATGTAAAAATTAGTGCTTTCCCGGTCAGTGTGGTATGGGATGCGCAGCTCCTCCTTCCTGGTGTGTAGGTGGGAAATTCTGTCACATATTCCTACGCTTAGAGCTGTGACAGGATGATGTCCACTCTGTTTGTTTCACTTGCCTCCAGAAATAAGTCCATATCATCCTACAGGGCTGACATCTTGCTTTAACCATTTTCTTATTTCTGAATAGTTATATTACCATTCAGAAATGCTGAAATAAACGCTGTCGTCCACTGTATTTTAAAATTGTTATTTCTTTTTTAGAAAACATTTTTAAAGAGAGAAGGACAGTGAGAGAGAGAGAGAGAGAAACAGACAGAATCAATTTTTATTGAGTTTTTCACATGGCTTCCATTGCTCTGACACTTAGTTGTGTACTGGTGCTGGGGTTTGAACCCGTGCACTTGCACATGCTGGGCAAGCACCGTAACCACCGAGCCACAGCTCCAGCCCCAAATTGTTATTTCTTGATAATGACCTTGATTCCTACGGTTTAATCCCACAAGTGGGATTATGGAGGAAGGAATTTCATTTTATTGACTTTTACCAAGCATAGATGACAGCTTGGACATGTCTGTGGCTGAGTGGCCTGTGACGGAGCCCTGCTGTGGCTCTTTTGAACTGCTTCAGAGTTACAGGGAGGGTCTCCTTCCCATGGACAGACAGGCACCTGCCTTGTCCTCTTTGTGGGCATAGAGATTATCAAGTGACTGAAAGAACAAGTGCTTGTGATTTGCTTTGGCACATCTGAGTCTGTGTGTGAGGTCGCTGCCCTCTCTGTGGATCATGTGCACCACTTTCATACCTGTGCTATTGTAAGGAAATTTGGAAATTTCTTTTCCCTGTTCCTTGAAGATAGCAGGTGAGGTCCCCATGGTGGCCTTGGCTTGAGATCATGGTCCATTAACCAGGCTGGGGGTGGAGATAGCTCCTGTCTACTCCCTGGGTGTCACCGTGTGCGCTGTCTTGGACTGGAGGCAGGTGGGTCCCATGGGGCCTGGAAGGTCACAGTGGCAGCTGACACTCCTTATCTGAGAAGAGTGGTGTGGAGCCCCAACTCCCAGGAAAGACTGGGGAAGAGAAGTGTTGCCAAAGCTGGGAAGTCATCGCCCAAGAGGCACAACACCTCTGTAACAGAGCCACACGGAGCCCTGGTGACAAAGCAGCTACAGATTCAGAACTCGCTTCTGCTTCCCCTGGGGACTGGTGGTTACACAGGTCATCAGGAGAGCGAAGGCTGCCTTGGAAGGTCCCAGGCCCACTCGAGACCCCCAACCTGTCCCCACTTCCTCACTTCTGGCCGATAGAAATAAGCCAACCCAAGAGCAAAGGCCGTGCTGAGGCTTAACAGACTGTATTCATGATAAAGATTCACATAAACAGGCAAACCAACAGATTTAGAATGTCGGATGTCTTGAGGTTGAACAGCGTGAACTTTGAATTCAGGAACGTTCTCTTGACACAAGGAAGAAAAAAGTTAAGACAAACAAATGGGACTGTACAAGTCATTGGTTCAGTTTCTTCTGTTAATCACGAATCCCTCACTACTTATCTGTCATATTTATGGCAGAAAGTTTTCTGTACCCATGTGCTGGGGCTGCAACCAGAGTACCCCAGACAGGGTGGACTTCACTTCCTCACAGCCTGGAGCCTGCAAGGCTGAGAACCGGGTACCCACAGGGTGGGCTTCTGCCAGGCCCACCCCTCTGTGCTTATGACCGTGCCCTCCCTGTATCCCCTGGTCTTCCCTCTGCACGTGTGCCTGATTCCCTTTTCTTGTAAGGTCACTAGTCAGATTGAATCAGGTTCCATCCTAACAACCTCATTTTAAACTAATGACCCCTTTGGCTGGGCATCAAGGTGTATGCCTGTAATCCCAGCAGCTCAGGAGGCTGAGGCAGGAGGATTACAAGTTCAGAGCCAGCCTCAGCAGCTTAGCAAGGCCCTAAGCAATCAGTGAGACCCTGTCTCAAAATAAAGAATAAGAAATAATTAAAAAATAATAAAATAAAAAAGGACTGGGAATGTGGCTCAGTGGTTGAGCACATCTGGGTTTAATCCCCCCTAGGAAAAAACAAAAGCCCAAACCCAAAACCCCAAACCAGAACCAAAACAAAAAAGCTAATGAGCCCTTTCAAGACCCTGCTCCAAACAGTCATGTGATAAGATACCAGGGCTTCAGGCATGAACATATGAATTTGGAGGCTATGAAATTTTGGGAAGCATTTGAAAAATACTGAGTTTTTCTGGGATTAAATAATGCTTTGAGTGTTTTTAGAGTTCCTCCTATGCTCATGCCCAGACTTGGGTAGTGCCAATACATGGCTCCAGTGGAGAAGCCAGAGTCCTTTAGAAGAGAAGCTCAGGATAGCTCAGGGGGCAGAAATAACTTTAAGATGTGACATGAAAAGACAAAGGCCCATGAGTTAAGGGCTTGGTGCTCAGACTGGCACGATTGCTACGTGGTGGCACCTTTACAAGGTGACCTGGTGGGTGCTTTAGGTCATTCGGGGCATACCCTCGGAGGAGACTAGTGCTGACCTTTTCCTCTTCTCTATCTGGTCATCATGCAGTGAGAATCGTGTTCCACTTCCACCACATGCTGCCACCATGAGGTATGGCCTTGCCACAGGCCCAAAAGCAACGGGCATGGACTGAAACCTCCAGAGCTGTGAACCAAAATACACCTTTCCTATTTTTAAATCAAATATCTCAGGTATTTAGTTACAGTCAAAGAAAGCAGTCCAACCCAGGACAGTTCATAAACAATTTACCATAACGAATGCCTGTCCTTGATGAGGACAGACTCAGGTAGGCTTTCTAAAGGCAGGGCTGTGTGAAATGGTGGATTTTTGGACATAGACAGTACACTCCCTCAGCCGCTACTTTCCCAAGCTCTGCAATTTCCACACCAGATGTGTCTATATCTTCTGATGGTTTAATTAGAACAAAAATACTGGGAGCTGGTACTTCCTGTCTATCCACTGATGTGGGGAGAAAGTTGGTGTCCCTTGTCCCTCTGCCTCTTTCCTCTTCTTCTTATTAAATTGTCCTCACTTTTTCTTTCTAGAATAGAGCTTGACTAATTTGATTGTGCTTATCATTACACCATACATATGTTCATCAAATCATCATGCTTACATCATATATGAGTTCTGTTTATCAACCATACCTCAGTAAAGTTGGAAAATAAGGTGAAAAAATAGAGTATTCCATTGCATAGCACTCTCATCCTAGAATTGTATATCTTAATCCCTCTTAGTGGAGCTGAAAACTAGCCACAGACCTAAAATTTACAAAAAGAAGCATTGTTTCTGATTTCAGTAAAAATTATTATGTTTTCCCTTTGTGAGAACTCCCAGATAGCACAACTCACAAGTGAATTTAAGAATCAGCTATAAAGGCTATGTATATGCGAGCCAGAAATAATTACTTTCTAAATGCTGCATTCTCATATTGACTGGAAAATGGATGAAAAACTGTGCAGACACCTGCCTTGCCAGTGGAGGCAGCACCGACAGAGCAGGTGGGGGCTGTGGTGGTCCAGCCTCAGGAGCCCCCAGACTCCTATTGAAACCTAACCCCAGGGAAACAGAGGTAAGAGGCGGGGCTGAGTGCCACCCCAGGGCTCCGTCCCACAAGGGATTTCACCTTCATAGCAGAGGTGGAAGCCAGAGGTGGCACCTCTAGAGCAGAGCGCATCATCCCAGACATGGGATCTGCTGGCTCCTTGAGGCTTGGACCCACCAGCTTCCCTCACTGAGGAATTAAATTCTATTATTTTGAGATTTTGTTAAATAGCCCATGTGTACGACCTTTCTCGTACTCATGTTAAGATGCCATTTCTGGGGGCTGGAGTGGTGGCTCAGTAGTTACGGCACTTGCCTGGCATGCACGAGGACCCACGTTTGAACCCCAGCACCACGTACACAACAAAGTCTTGGAGCAACGAAAGCCACATGAAAAATTAAATAAAATAGATTCTCTTTCTTGCTCTTTCTCTCACTGTCCCTCTCCCTTTTTAAAAAACTTTGCCATTTCTGTGCTTCTAGTAGTTTCTGGGGTCTAAGGAAAGGTTTATGGATATGCCATTCTTGGTGACAAAACCATGTTTGTCCTTCCCCAAGAAGCAGCAATCAGTGCAGTTTAATTCCTGGCTTGGTGATTTTGTTGCTAATGAGGTTCCATTCCTGGAATACAGTATTTCACATCTCTAGTGTCTGTCAGACGATTCTCATCAACCCGGCCTCCAGCATGGGTGGAAGAATGAACGGATGGGCACAGTCTCCGAGTGCTAAAACCAAAGCATTCTGGAGAAGACCCACTGGGCCCCAGAGGCCCTGCAGAGGTCTGAATTTCCTTAGTCCACCAGGCATTTGTTGGTCTCCTGCTTGTGCCAGGTGGTGTGCTGGGGATATGGTGAGAAAGACGGAGCAGACCACCCTCCACTCAGGAGTGGGACTGCGGCAGGGGAGAAGCTCAGACACCTGAACACATGAGGTGGAAGCTCCTGAAGACCTCAAGTAGAAAGTCACTAACCCTGGGGTGTTAGAAAGTCTGCAGAACAGGACAGCACCCAAGCAGGCCATGCTGGCTCTGCGGATTACAGGAAAGTGGGAACTTCCCTGCAGAGCACAGAGGGAAGGACATGGTGGATGGTGACCATGTGAAGGACTGCAGAGAAGGCTAGTGCATTTGGTCACCGGCTACCACAGCGGGCAGAAGCAGTTTAAGTGCTGAGCATCTGAGTCCTCGTGTGTGGACTGTCACCTGGCCTTTAAGCGATGTTTACAAGGAGTGACTTGGGAGGTGCTCACGCAGTGGGGCTAGGGAAAGGGAGGGAGGGAACGTATTGTCCTAGGCACCGATTTCATCTTATGTACCTGAAAGTATAGAAGATAAATTAGTTACTTCTGTACTTTATATGGTTTTGAAGTTACAATTCTGGGTTTGTGTTGTCTTAACAGAAAAAAAATATGAAGTCAGAAGATTAAAGAAAGTGTATGGAAGGTTCCAGAAGGAAGAACAGAGCTGGAAACGAGGCCTGCGGGAGGGCTGAGCTGCGTGGGGCCAAGTGCTTCCTACTTTTTATCGTGTAGGTAGTAGGAAGGGACTCGTAGGGCAAAGCTGACTGCAAGGCCCATCCCCAGCTTGAGCTGTGCAGGAGCTGCACTTGCTGCTCTCCCTGGGCTGCTCCTCACAGGGCAGCTCGTCTCCTCCCGCCACAGGGGACTGATGTTTCCGCTGAGCTCCAGACGAGCTCCTGTGCTTGTACAGATGTGTGTTTTTAATTCTGCGTTTCTTTTCCTTTCCTAACTCTATAATTCCATTTGTACAAGTTAAACACACATCCATACAGTCATGGCTTTTCTGGCAAAGAGCCATGGCTGATGGATGGGAGACAGGACACCTATGTTTCAAAGGGGACAAAAGGACAAGGGCTCAGGAGGGTGAGGCCATCATGAAGTGCCATGTGCAAGCCAGTGGAATGACCCTGAGCGTTGGGCAAAAGGTCCAAAGAGCAAAGACAGAAGAACTCTAGACTCTTACACATGTGCTACCTGAGTCTCAGGATGTTTTAGGACTGCAGCTGAAAACCAAGCAGAGCCAGGCTGCTATTTGACATCCGCATGTTTAACCTGCTAAATTTTATTCAAGCCAGAGCAAAAAAGAAAAAATAATCAAGGATGATGAATTTTGACAGCAACCAGAGTCTCTGTTCCCACCAGGCATCCTGTTACCTGGCACCACAGGATCCAGCCAGTCTCTGAGGGCAGATGCTGCTACAGCTCTCTTGGATTTTGTGGAGAGAATGCCTCGTGGCACAGCAGAGAGGGGCAAAGCCAGGGGCATGTTTCAAGCCCTCCAGCCCTGATCCACCTGGGGCCACTGAGCAGGGATGGAGCACAGAGACACAATCTACGCCCTAATACCCCGAGACTTTGGTAAACTTTGATTCTGAAAAGGACTTCTGTGATCACTGATAGAAAAACCAGTGCTCAAGGGACTTACCCGAAGTCTGAACCACTCAGCTGCAGAGCAGGGCTAACGCAGGCTCTCTTCGTTGCCAGGCTGTGCCGGAGGTGCCTGCTTCTTCCTGATTGTTCTGCTCCTTCTGTCACTAACACGCGGTCACCTGGACCCTTTCCTCTTTCAGTAGAGTGGCATAAAAACAGGTTTACTTTTTTTCAGTTTGGATTTCCAGAAAGCTGGTGATGCCCTTCCGGTAGCTTCTGCAGACTAACTGAGCAGCCGAAGTGGAAATGTGGGTAGCAGTTTTCCCCAGATGGTTACAACACAGAAGGAAGGCATAAATTCCCAGGCCCCAGCCCCTACACCCAGACTGGAACTCCCTCTCTCCTTGAGAAGAAAAGCTGGCATGATTGCAGGATCTATGTGCATGGAGCCCGGGTCTGGCACGCCAAGGCTCTGACGTGTACGTACATGAAAGAGTGTGTGTATGTGTATGAATATGTGCATATGCACATGTGAGCATGTGGGTGTGCGCGGGAATGTGTGTGGAGGTGTATGTGTTTCAGCACAGACAGGAGCTGAGGGATTTATTTCTTTTGAAAGCAAGGCAACTTTCTGAAGCTCTAGTCACACAAAAATTCATTCTCAGTTCTTCAGATGGGACATTGCACTCATATTCACAGTCTGGTTTTCAGAACTCTGGTTTTAATTGGTTGAATGCACATCAGTTACACGTAGAAAGGCTGGACGATGTCAGGAAAATGTCTACTCTCGTTCCTGGACTGTTTCAAGGTTTTTTGTAAATACCAAGGAACATAATCAGAGGTCAAGATTTTATTTTCAAATACAGCCAAGGCTTCCTTCACAGGAAAGATACCCAGTTGGGCCTGTGTTCCTCCATTTAAAACTTGAAATTGGGGGCTGGGTGGCTTGTCGGTCACGGTGCTTTCCCGGCATGCACGAGTACGCAGGTTCAAACCTCAGCACCATGTACACGGCTAAGTTAAAAAAAATAACTTGAAATTGAAGCCCAAATAACTTTCCTTTTTTAAAAAAAATGAGAGAGAGGGACAGTGAGAGAGACAGAAAGAGAGAATCTATTTTATTTAGTTTTTCATCTGGCTTTCATTGATCCGACACTTCGTTGTGTACACGATGGTGGGGTTCGAACTCGCATTCTTGCGCATGCCGGGCAAGCACTATAACTGCTAAGCCACTGCTCCAGCCCCCCAAAATGACCTTTCAAAACATGAATCCAATCACTTTGCTCCCCACTGAAACAGTTTCCATTGCTGCCCTAGAGAATAAATATCAGCTTTCTACCCAACTCACTTCCTGCTCCCAATTGCTCTTCCTTAGTCATTGTACATCCTGACCCTCAAAGGCAAATGCAGTGGCCTGGAGACAGCCACCAAGTGGCTCGAGCCAGCTGCTCTTCCACCTTGCCAGCATACCCCTGGATTGACTCAGCGGTGGTAACTCTCAGGCCCTTCCTGGAGATGGTGGGACTGAGATCTTCCTCCTGAGGATGGAGTTGAGGCAGCTATAACGATAGGAATTCGGTGTTTTATAGCCAGGATGGCAGCCAGCCTCTGAGGAAGCTGACCCTTCAAAAAGCGCAGAATCTGTGTCCTTAGAGAGGTGTTGAACTTTTAGATTCAAACCTTCTGGAAGGTCACTGACTTCAAGACTTTCCAGTTGATGAATTCCCTGACAGTCCATGCCAAGTGGTCAGGGGAAGATAGTGTCTAAGTAAAGATGAGTGGGATTTCCCAGATGTAGAGAAGTGTGTACATCTGGAGGAGTCGGGGTGTGTCTGGAGGGGAAAGCAGCTGTCATGATCAATCCCAACGTGGCTGCGTGAGGTCTGAGGTCTTCCCATCCTCACGGAGGAGCTTTCCAGCAGTATTCAGCCTCTTAATTTCCAAAGCAGAAAGAAAGACAACAACTTACTCTCTGCATTTTGTAATTTACGCCTTGTGATACGTCTGCTGTCGGGCTACCCAGGTCATCTCAAGGTCATCACTCTGCCAGATGTGCCCCTCAGGATCTTCACTGCGGCTGGATAACCTCTACTGGAACTAAAAAGGGTAGCAGGGGACAGTTTGCTGACACTAACGTGTGAGAGAGAAGGCCAGGGCACCACTGAGACCTTAGCATGCAGAGAGATGGACAGGGCTGGGTGTGGGCCTGCTTCTCAGCCGTGGCCCCACCTGTGTCCAGGTCCCTCTGAGCAGATGCAGAGGGCTGTCTGGGCTTCATAGCAGCAGGCAGTCTGGATGGGGAGCCAGCTCTTTTTTTTTTCTTCAAGCAAATGAATATTTTATTAACATGGTAATTTTTTTTTTACATGGTAGGGTTTTGACCACAAATACTTATCAGGCCTGCTACTCATATAAACTCTTCTCTGTCCAGAGTCCAATGCAGATAGTTTCAGGCTTTCCTTTCCAACCCCTGAAAAGCCTTTGCAAATATTTTCATTTTATGTCCAGGATCCCCTAAAATGCCTAAGGGTCTTACATCAACCCATATAGAACCCCCTGATCTCTCCTCCTACTCTAGGTTCTGTGTCAGATAGAGCTGCTTTATGTTGTCCAAACTCACCAGACAGGTTACATCTGATAGTGTGCCACATAAAATTTAAATTTTGAGCAAAATACATCTCTCCTCCTTTGGTCTCACACAGAAATTTAAGTCCCCCAGTACAAGCAATACTATCCACCACCTTCTCCAGATTCATCAGTCCAAGCGGTTCCCAGATCAGGCCCAACCGTTCCCAGCTCAGGTCTGGTCCTTTCTTGAGCAGCTGCTGTATGGAATCTTCTAGAGTCAACGCAGCTCCTTCTGCACCTCCGGAGCCGAGAACTCCAACCCTTGAGACCCGTGTGTGGCACACAGAACCACGTTCCAGGGAGCCATCAGGTCATACTAAAAAGGGCAAAGCACCTCAAAATTCAGAAATAACAACCAAAGCCCAGGAACAAATGTGACTGCCGCAAGAGCTCACAATCTAGGCCCTAATTCCTGTATGCCAGAGCGTTTTTCAAACAAAAGTGACTTCCCCAGCAAAAACATTTAACAACAAAACTCATACAGAGGTCATCGACCGCAGACCGCAGCAGAAACGTAGTGTAAGTGAGGGCAGAGGGTAGACAGAAAAAAGAGAAACAAAAGGCTCCCTGGTTTCAGCTTCTCCAGGGTGTCAGCCAATCGCCATCCCTGGACCAGAATCCGCGGGCTAGAAACCCAGGGCACACACCGGAGAGACCAGAGGGTTAGTGCGCAGGGGAAACAAACGAAGCCAACGGCGCACGAAGCCGCCCGACTAGTTCCAGTCTCCTAGCAGAACCTGGAATCTGCAGAGGCTGCCGCCGACCCCTCCGTCTCCGCCCTCGGCTGCACGACCTCGGGCGCACCCCACCCTCGCGATCCTGCCCAGCTTCCATGTGGCCCACAGCTCCCTGGCCTCCTGCCGACCCCTCGGTCTGCACCCCGGGCTGCACGGCCCCAGGAGCACCCCACCCTCGCGATCCCGCCCCGCGCCCACGTGGCCCGCAGCTTCCCGGCCTCACGCCGACTCGGCCTTCTCTGTCCGCAGAGCCACCAGCATCTCTGGCATCTTGGCCAGCTGCTTGGCCTTCTCCTCCGCCTTCCCGCAGCGGGCAGGTGGTTGAGCGCGCTGTCCCCGAGGCCTCACCTGCGTCTTGATCTCGGGGAGCAGACTGTCCGTCGCCAACAGCTTGCCGCGGTTGCACACGTGCACCCAGCCGTGCTCGCGGGTCAGCGCCGCAAGGTCCTTGCGCATCTCGTTGATGACCGGCAGCAGGAACTGCGCGAAGTCCTCCTCCGGCTCCAGCACCTCCACCTCCTCGGGCTCCGCCAGCTCCAGCTCTCCGATCTCGAGTCGCTGTTTCCGTGGCTGCTCTGAGGGTAAAAGTTTAAAAAGGGCCGAAGTGGCCCAGCCCGCCCAGCAGCTGCGAGGCTGAGCGCCAGGAGCATCCGCTTTGCCCCGCAGACGTCGGCAACGCGTCCAGAGCACAAGATGCGGCCCACGGACGTGGTGGAGCTGGCGAGCCCTTTGAGGGTGTTCGGGCTGGGATGTCCTCGCCCCTCTGCGGAGGGGACCCGGCTGCTGCCTGGGGGAGGCTGACTTGGTGGAGTCTCCGGAGGAGGGAAGCCAGCGCCCTGTGCTCTTTCTGGGCCGCAGCCCTTCTGGTGAGAGACCCAGGCACAGGCTTTATCTGGGAGGGTTCCCTTGAGGCTGGGGCGGGGGTCCCCGTGCTGCTTAGCTTCCCGTCACGCACCCTTCATTCTCTGGCTGTCTTCTTGCGATGTCCCCATTCCTAATTCCTTCCCAGAGCAAAACGCCTTGAGTCTCTTGCTGCTGGGGTCCTCCTTGGAGCTTCCATCTCAGGAAAGGCTCCACCCCTTCTCAGCATCCTCTGGACCCTGGGGCCCTTCAAGCGTATGGGACTCCAGGTGAGCAGCAGGCCCCAGGATCTGTGTTCCTGTTGCCCCGAAACACAAAGGACACGTGACATGTTCTGGGTGCACCCCCAGCACCTCTCAACTGCCCAATAAGGCTCTGCCACATTCAGATGAGGAGACCAGGACTAGGCTCCCCCCAAAGCTCCCCTCAACTCCCTACAGGGCTCTTCGTGCTCCCTGTTTCTTGGCCTGAGGGTCTGGGGTGTCAGAGCCCCTCCCACCCCTTTGCTTGGATGACTTCCCTGAGTGCCTCCTCCACAGGAGGAGGGAGTCGGTGCTGCCATGGGGGGGTGGGTAATGCATCACCCCCAGTAATTTTCATGGAATGCATCCGGTGGGTCGTCTTTTGGAGAAATTCACTGATGGTCCTCAGTGTTGGGACCTAAATAGGAAATTCTGAGACAGTAAGACAAGTACCATTTCCATGTCCTCCCAGGCCTCAGGACAAAGCGCAAGTTAAGGACCCCAGCTGTGCACATTTTACTTGGATGTGG
Organism: Aplodontia rufa; assembly: GCA_004027875.1. Classification (NCBI taxonomy): domain Eukaryota; kingdom Metazoa; phylum Chordata; class Mammalia; order Rodentia; family Aplodontiidae; genus Aplodontia; species Aplodontia rufa. The sequence continues at coordinate 1,680 of PVKS010021579.1, read as the reverse complement.
TTCTGGGGACCTCATCCAGGCCTTCCCATGGGAGGCAAGCGCTCCCCTCCGAGACCCGCTCAGCTCCATGAAAACACTTTGAACTGGTAATGTTTTATGAATCAATGACACATTCAGGCGGTTTTGCAATCAGCGACCAAAATAACATTTTCAAATGCACTTTGTTGTGTGAAAAGCACACATTCAGAAGGTGCAGGCACATAATGCCAATGAATTTTAATGAATCACAGGCAAGACAATAGAGAATGGTGTGAGGACTCAATCCCTGTAGCTGTCCTGTCCTGTCTATGACCGGCAGCTGCCACTCAATTGCAGGGATTTTCTTCGGTGAAGAAACATGAGTCTAATATTGGACAATCTTACTATTTCTTAAGAGGAGCTGGAAATCCCAATTTTTATGTAAAAATTTCCTAAATTTTAAGATGATAGCAAATAATCTGATTCCAAAACATACTGGGCGGGCTTAGCACAACCTTGGCCACAGGCAGTCTTGGCGGACCACAGTCCTCCTCCTCTGGGGAAGGCCAGGGGGTGCTATCAGTTAGGCTGACAGCAGCAATGGATGTCATGTTCCCATGTTCTAAACAATGAACAATAGCTGTGCTTTCTAGTCCTCTACAAATGACGATCTGAGCCCCTTCTTTGGAAACTTGGCTAAACTCCCCAAGGCGATGTAGGTGTGTAGATGGCAGATTCTCTGGGGTTGGTGTTGGTATTTAACGCCTGGAGTCTGCTGCACCCCAGTGGCAAGTCCAGCGTATCTGTCAGCAGAGGGTGGCAGGAGCTGCACATTACCGTCCTCAACCCTGGCAGTGGAGTGGGAGGATGGGAAGTTGGTGACCCAGTACCAAAGAGGACCCAGCAGAAGAAACGAATGGGAAAGGTGGAAGAGATATATGGGTGTCCAAACCTATTCACCTCTGTCAAAGGACTTTGGGATTCAGCCTGATTCATCCAGTTTTGGTTGAGCGACCCGTGCTATTGAAAAGCCTTCTGTAAACATCCCTCAACCAAGAGGCTCCCGTTCAGCCCTCGTGATGGTAGCTCGGTGGTTATGGTGCTTGCCCGGCATGCACAAGTACACAGGTTCAAACCCCAGCACCCACGTACACAACCAAGTGTCTGAGCAACATAGGCCATGTGAAAAACTCAATAAAAATTGATTCTGTCTCTCTCTCTCTCTCTCACTATCCTTCTCTCTTTAAAAAACATGCTTTTTGTGTTTTTATAATCCTGATTGAAAATTCCCAGAAAATAAACTCATCATTATTTCTGCAGATTTTAACTAGATTGCTGTGAACAGTAAATTGAATGCTAAGCATTTGTGTGATTACTTTAATTCTTCAAAAGCTCTGCAGCTTGGGGAACTGAGGCATGTCCAAGGGCATGGCAGGGTCAGTCAGAGGCCAGGCTAAGATCAGATTCTAAGGCTCCTGACCTGCACTCTGGGGTCCACACTTAGTGGCTCACAGACCCCCATCACACACCCTAAGATTTGCATGAACCATCCCAGCCCTTGAACCTGGAGTTAAGTGGCTTAGGTGCATGGTAGGATTCTAAGGCTCCTGACCTGCACCCTGGGGTCCACACACAGGGGCTCTCAGACCCCGTATTGCACGAACCATCCCAGCCCTAGATCTGGAGTTCAGTGGCTTAGGTGCATGGTACCTGTACCCAGGA
>PVKS010021578.1:0-34966 GCA_004027875.1 Aplodontia rufa | reverse complement strand
AGGAGGAGGAGGAGGAGGAGGAGGAGGAGGAGAGAAAAGGATTTAGGATTTGAGAGCAAACCGAAAAAGACAGGCACAATTTCTAACCCTGAAAACTGTCCTTCAGAGTTATTTTTATTCTATTGCAGAGTTGAGGAAACTGTTGGGGAGGTTAAGTGACTGAACCAACTAAGGTGAAGAAACTTATAAGCTGGTGGAAACCTGATTTAAACTAAGATCAGTGTGTCTGTCTCTACAGCTCAGGCTAAACAGGCCACCTTGGGGACTTTATGAACCGTGAAGAATTCAGCAATGCTAAAGACAAAGCAGCATAGGACCCTTGAGGTTTCAGAGTCTTGACTATGGGGCCAGAGAGCAAGAGTCCCGGGGTAAGATGGTACTCAATTTTCCTTCTCCTCTGGGCCCTAAGTCATGGCCATACCTTGGAGAGTTTATTAAGTTGTGGCCAGGACTATAGGTTTTGGGACAAAAGGGTCAATATTTATTTTCTTCTCTGTGCTCTGTGTTCGTCTAGATTTTTTTTTTCTCTCTCTCGCTCTCTTTTTTAAAACAAGAGGCATGCACTGCTCTGCTCCTACAAGGACAGATTACTGTGGGTAGCCCTTAAAGGAAGGTGTTAGCTGGAAGAAGAAAGATGGACGACTGGTCAGCACAGATGGTTTGCCATGGTACTGCCTCCTCCTCCCACGGTGGGAGTCAAAGCCAGGTCCAATACAATCCCATGGTCTGAGCTATTCTTCACAAACACACAATTGACCATTTGTGCATAAAGATAAACATGTGTACATACTTGACACATAAATATTTACACACAGGCTCTCACAGTGGGCCTAGTCACAATACATACACACACACACACAAACACACACTTGCTCACACAAAATATACCTTGAAATACTTCTAATGCACATACTCCATATCCACACCTGCACCTACACATACCTACACCACATATGTGCACATATACAACCATTATACACATTGCCCAAATAGGCTTACTCTATTTCATTTTTAAAATGAGACTTTGGGGGGCTGGAGCAGTGGCTCAGCGGTTTCGGTGCTTGCCTGGCAAGCACGAGGACCCGGGTTCAAACCCCAGCACCACGTACACAACTGAGTGTTGGTGCTCCTTAGTGAAAAACTAAGGCCATGTGAAAAACTAAATAAAGTTGTTTCTCTCTTTCTCTGTCTCTCTCACTGTCCCTCTCTCTTTAAAAAAAATTAAAAAATAAAAAAAATAAAATGAGACTTTGGATCTGGGAGTGTGGTTCAGTTGTAGAGCACTCGCCTAGAGTACACAAGTCCCTGGGTTTGATCCCCCAAACCACATAAACAAACAAATGGAATTGGCATCATTTTCCTAGCACAGCCATCTCACTAGGGTTTCACTGGCCTGCTCTGAGCAGCAGGATTGCCTCCCAGGAGCAGGGATGCCATCACGTTTTGGCCCTGTTTGTCCCCTAGAGCACTGAGTGGCTCCTGGCAGTTCAGCATCCAGGAGGGCCTCTCAGAAGCTCCCTCTGAACCCATAGCCACCTACTCTATGGAGTGTGCAATTTACAGAGTTCCCAGAGGAACCCTATGAGGACAGATCCACCTGGGTTCACAGAAAGGCCCAGTCAGAATGCCTGGGTCAGGTCCTGGCTCCTCTCTGAGCCTGGCTTCCTCCTCTGTAATGGAGGGTGCCCTCCAGCTCTGCACAGGACCTCATAGCTGGTGCTACAGATGGAGCCTTCTGACCTTACAGGTAACTGGAGAAGGATTTGATTCAGAGAATGACAAAGTCCTTAGCCACCATTAAATTGCCAGGGCTCCCACAGTCACTGTCACTATAAATACATTCATTGCTTGCTGTACCAGAGAACCCAAATGGCCCAAGGGAAAGACTAGGGGAAGGGGACCCCCCCATACACACACACCTGTGTACAGTCACCACGCCATCCCCCACAGGTTAGCCACAGCCCAGTGGTTTGCCAAAAACATCTGCCACATTGAGCAGCAGAGGGCCCAGGAAGGGAGCAGGACAGCTGGAAGTGGAGGGCCTCCTGGGTGGTCTCGAATAGGAAGTGGGTGGCAGGCACTGTGCCTGCAGGTGCAGGGATAAGGTCACATGGAGTGGGCAAGTCACAGGCTTGTGGCTTTCGAGCACTAAGGAGGGGAACCTGCTCAGTAAAGGTAGGCAGAAGTCTCCTTTTGCAGCTAGATAACCTTCCAAGAGGATGCCCCAGCAGAAACTGAACTTAAGGTTTTTGCTTCTTTAGAGAAAGACCTTGCCAGCTACATTACAGAACAGATGGGGATGGGAAATCAACTTGGAATCACTGCACCTGGCATTCCTTGGACAAGCAGAGTGAATTCCCAATGGTCCAAGAAATAAGGAATGGGCTCATTGGGAAATTATCTCTGATGTCCCTACATAGGCAGGTCTGCACTGATAACAAGAAGCCCACCAGCAGTGCTGCTTTGGTGAGAGAAGTCTGCCCCAGGCTTCAGACTCTACAGAGCTTCCCTCTGACTCTCAGGGGCTATGCTCCTCCACAGTGGGTAAGAACTTGATAAGCCAAGATGACATGCCCAGTTAAATCCCATAACCTCTTCCAGAAGTTACCAGGTAGGTTCCTGTAGCTATCTTGCTAGGCCCAAGGGGCTGCTATCTGTAAGAGGATGATGGAGCAGGGTTGGCGACGTGTGTGCGCTCAGGATTAGTTCACTGTAAGATGGAACTAGAGGTGGGAGGGAAGGGAAGGGCAAAGGAGTTGCCTCCCACCTGGGCCATCCAGTGACTTCTGTTTATATTGGCTATCTTATCAAAGGAAGCCAGGTAAAGTAAACCTACAGTACATTTTATAAATATAGGGGCTTAGTAACTGGTAAGATAAGGAAAGATTGAAGGCAGCCTTTCTCTGCCTCACTTTTCCACTCCACTAAGTGCCACAGCGTGGAGGGGGCAGCCCTACCCTGCAAAGAGTCCCTGAGAAACCATAATCACTATAGAGTCTGAGCCCTGTGTCCAACATTCACACCTTGAACTTGACCATCCAGGTTGCAATTACTCACCTATCTACGCATATGTTCCTCAGTTGGCCACTGAGGTTAGAACCAGCTAGATTGGATGGCCTCCCAGAGGGGAGGTCCCCACTGGCACAGGGACATAGATTGTGGTATGCATCAGAAGTTCATCAGGAGCAAATGTGCAATTCTCTACTTCCTGCTATCACCTACATTTGGGATATACTAGCTACTGTTGTATAGTAAACCATCCTAAAACTTGGTGATTTAAAACAACAATAGTTTACTATTACTCCTACATCTGTGGTTGATCTGAATGGTTCTATTGATCCGGGCTGGGCTCAGCTCTCCTCAGCTGGCCTTTCCCCATGCATGTAAAGGCAGCTGCAAGCTTGGCTAGGACTACCTGGTCCAGGACGATTTGGGCTGGGATGGCTTCTTTCTGCTTTCTGTGTTCTCATCCTATAGCAGTTTAGCCCAGGCTTATCCATGTTCCAGCTGGGCAGATTTCCATAGAGAGCACAAGGAAACATGCTGGGGGCCTCTTGAGGTACAGGCTTGATTCTGTCACACTCTACTGGTCAAGTCACAGCCCAGTGTGAATTCAAGAGATGAGGAAATAGACTTCATCTTTTTTTTTTTTTTTAAAGAAACAAGGACAGTGAGAGAAAGAGAGAGAGAGAGAATCAATTTTTATTGAGTTTTTCACATGCTTGTGTTGCTCTGACACTTAGTTCTGTACATGGGTGCTAGGGTTTGAACCTGTGTACTTGCACATGCTGGTCAAGCGCCATAGCCACCGAGCCAATGCTCCAGCCCTAGACTTCATCTCTTGATGGGAAGAGCAGCAGTGATATTGGAAACGGGTATGATACAGAGTGGAATAAAAACGGCCATTTTTGCTAGCAATCACAGGAGGCATGGGCATTCGCCCTCTAGGACAGACCAAATTGTAAACTGCCCTGGAAAAAGTTTCATGAAAATTCTTTTGTAAAGTCATAGCCATGTGGAAGTTACATGGTAAGCAGCTCAACAGGTTGAGGCAGGAGGATCACAAGTTCAAAGCTAGCCTCAGCAACTTAGCAAGACCCTGTCTCAAAATAAAATAAAAAATAAAAAAGGCTGGGGATGTGGCTCAGTGGACAAGCACCCCACACCCCGACAACAACAAAAAGGACACTCAGACACATACATCCCTTGGAATATGAAGGGGATTAGTTCCACGACTCTCTACACATACCAAAATCCTTATACAAAACGGTGTAGTATTCACATGTAAACTGCACACACTCTCCTGTACACTTAGAACCATTTCTAGAACACTTATAATACCTAATACAATTCTAAGTTAAACAAATTCTTTTTTTTTTTTTCTTCAGGGCTGAGGACCGAACTCAGAACCTTGCGCATACTAGGCAAGCGCTCTGCCACAGAGCTAAATCCCCAACCCCTATGTTAAATAAATTCTATGTAAAAAGTTGTTATATTATGTACTTCATGGGAAAATGACAAAAAAATCTGTACATGCTCAGTACAGATACAATTGGATTTTCAATCTACTGTTGGTTGAATCTGCAAATGTGCAACCCGTGGGTACAGACGGGCGACTGTACATTTAGATGTCTGAGCGTGGTAGACGCAGCAGTCAGGACCCCATCAGAAACACAGAGCAAGGGTCAAGCAGCTCAAGGGTTCAAACAACGGACTAGATACAAAGATGATGGAGGAGCTCAAAACCCACACGGGAGGACTTAGCGACCCAGAGACGAGAAGCCACGAGAAACTATTACGTCACTAAACTGGAGGGACAAAGGAAAAGAAGATATTTTAAGGAGCCGGAACCAAGGACGAGGCACAGGGACTGCTGTAGACATAAGCTGATGCTTAGAGGCCTGAACGAATACTCTGGCTCCTCCCTCCCTCCAAGTGCCAGTCTCCTGCCAGTGCCTCCCATTGGCTGAACCAACCAGGAAGCCGGAATGCAAGGGAGCCTGGGAAATGTAGTCCACAGAGCTCAGACCTCTGCAACACAGCTGAGTGGGAGGGCGCGATCCAGGCGAACAGGAAACGACAGGCTCCCTTCCTTAACGCCTACCTGAAGGCAGGAGATGGCCTCAGATGAGTTTTTGATCCATAACCGCAAAAGAGGGGTAAGCAGGAAGGTAGAAGTTTCTGCCACCCTGTTCCCAGTAGGAGGAGGTAGGGAAGGATGATTGTAGGTGAGAAAATGACTTGTGGTCTGGGGAACCGGGGTGAATTTCCAGCACTTGACCTTCCCAGAACAGCGGTTCTTGAGTGGCCCTGCGAGCCTGAGTGGCCCTGCCAGCCTGAGCTGCCAAACTAACTTGTCATTAGCCTGAGTGAACACCCAGCTTTGTGGGGAAACTACAATAGCAGCAGCTGCTGTTGAGTAAATATCTACTGGTTTAGGCGCTGGGCTTCATGCTTTGGGTGGATTATTTCACTTCACCCTTAAAGAAAAAAAAAACCCTGAGGTAAGGAGAAGGAGAGGGAGGGGGAGGAGGAGAGGGAGGAGGAAGAAGAAGAAGAATGCCCCAGGTGCCCACATATAACTGAATAAAGTCAAAGTCCTGAAACCGAAAAATGAGAACATCCCAAAAGGTGTGAATATGTGGTGCGACTGCTTGGAGCCAAATAAGACCTTTGGGTCAACAACAATTTCCCACACGTGGATAAAAACAATGCATTTCTGTATATGCCCTATGTAATACATCATATAAAACATCACTATATATGTTTTAAATCAATACTTATAGGGACTCAACATTGTAAAAGTTTCACATGACATTATATTTTAGAGAAAGAAATGGGAAATCAGAGAGGTGGAGAACCTGCCCCGGGTCACACAGCTTGTCCATAAGATATATCTCAGTGATGGAGTAACTAATGTTGGTTGTATATGTTCTGATGGTGTCCTGAGATCAAATACCTGTGTAAGTGAGTGGTTAGATCATGGTGCCAGCACTTCATGTCACACAGTGAGTACATTGTGATAGAACCGAGTCAGTACACACCTCCAGCGGTAGACTGCATGGATAAATGTTAGAAACCTATCTAGCTGTCTTTGGCTTTTCCTTTAAATCAGTAAAAATACCACATCATAAAGAGACTGTGGCACTCTCTAGTTCAGCCTCATGTCATATGTAGACCCAGAGGGGTTGGGTGACTTGCCCAAGGTCACGCAGCTGGATAAAGGGAAACCACACAACACCCCCAGGCGCAGCTGCAAATCTGTTTGTATCTGCTTCCTCTTCTGCTTCTCTAGAATGCCTCTTTACCACTACAGAGTTTCGATAGCTCAAGCCTACATGGCAGAAGGGGTCAAGTTTGGTTTTTCACAAGTTCCTTGACAGGTTATGGGCAAGATTTTTCTCTTTCCTACCCCAATAATTGGGACCTTCTTGTCCCACCAAAAAATAAAATTATTCTACAGGGTGGGATGGGGAGCAGGCATGATTTGTGAGTTTCCTGTTCCTGGGTGGACGTTTCCCAGAAAAGGTAATCAAATCTTCATTAGCTCAGATCCACAGCCAGGCTCCTTTCCCTCGTGCACACGCTCTCTCTCTCTCCCTCTCTCTCTTTATTTATTTTGTACCAGGGATTGAACTCATGGCACTTATCCACTGAGCTGCATACCAGCCCTTTTTATATTTTATTTTGAGACAGAGTCTCACTAAGTTGCTTAGGGCCTCACTAAGTTGCAATCCTCCTGCCTTAGCCTCCTGAGCTGTTGAGATTACAAGTGTGTGCCACTGCGCCCAACCAGACTTCTTGTCTCTTGTCCAGTTCTTCCATCAGTAAGTCAATGAAGTCACATCTTCTATCAGAAAGTCATCTAGAGGCTGTGTTTAGGGAGTTGGTAAAACTCTACCAGAATTCATATATTTAGATAGGGCAGGGGTAATAATGTTGATGCCTTGTGTCCTTGTTCATGGTTGATGTGCAATAAGGAGTGAGGGAGAATCTCTGCCTCACCCAGAAATGGACAATGGATAATCCAGACAAAAGCTCTTTCTGAGTGCAACCATGGTGTATCAATTAACCTCTGCTGCATAACAAACTACTCCAAAATTTAGAGGCTTGAACAACCACCATTTATTCAGCTCATGTTTCCTCACATTAGCAAATTGTGCTTTTGGTTCCAGCGGGTTTCATTTCAAATTTTTGGCCTGCAGCTGGGTTGGCTGGGTTTGGCTGATCTAGGATGACTTATCTGAGATGGTGTGTCTCTGCTCCATGTGGGTCTCTCAATCCCAGCAGGATAGCCTTTACACCTGGTTGTTGGTAGGATCCCAAAACAAGAACAGAAGTACTCTGAGCCTCTTGAGGCCCAGGCTTGGAGCAGTCATGAAGTCACTCCCACCATATTCTGATGGTTAAAATATGTCATAAGGTCATCCAGCTTGAAGGACTGGCAATAATCCCCAGCTCTTGATGGGAGAGGCTACAAAGTCATATTTCCAAGCATAAATATAAGGAGGCTAGAAGGACTGTTATCAGCTTTGTAAATGATTTTCCCTGCTATCCATTATAACTCTTCTAGGAACAAAGTAGGAGCTTCAGAAAAAGAAAAAAAAAGTTTAAGCAGTTCATGCAAGCAAGGTTTTGTGGCACTAGCCTGCTGCACAGCTCCTATCACAAACTTTAAGCATAAGCAGTAGACAGACCCATAAGCACCAGCAAGCCAGAGCCTCTTAGCACTGTCACATGAGAGCCAGCTGTTAGGTATTCAGGAATTCCATAAGCCTGTTGTTAAACCATCATAGCTTGAAATTGACCACGGTGGGAATACTTACACCCTGGGACTCGGCAAGCACTTCCAAACAGGTGCTATTTCTCCCAGAGAGCTGGTTCACCAGCACATTACAGCCTTTAAGCCAAACACTGTCTCCTCCAATCAAGTAAGATAGAGAGACAATGAAAGACTGTAATGCACCGTCAGCCATGATGATTTCAATGTCAGAAGTAAACTGAGAACCTGAAGTCTTCCAGGACAAAGGGATTCATAGGGAAGGCATTGTGGAGAAGGAGGTCTTTGTAGCTGGGTCTTGAAGGAAATATAGATTGCTTTGACCAGAGAGTGGTACAGCTGTAGCCCAAGGAAGCAGTGCAAAGGGAGAGGCACCTTCAGAGAGCAGCAGCCAGCCTGGCAGGAGGAGCTCCAACTGCAGATGTTTCATTTAGTATCAGTTTGGCTTCGAGTGACAGAAAACACCCAAAGAAGGTGACTTAACAAGAGTCAAAGAAGGTGACTTACAAGAGTCAGCTGGTTCTTTTTTTTTTTTTTTTTTTTTTTTTTTTTTGAGTGGGGGCCTGTTTGTTTCGTTTTCCTAAAGGATACAGAGTCCCAGGCCATCTCCAATCCCAGTGCTAATCAGGCCCCACCCTGCATAGCTTCTGAGATCAGGACAAGAGATGGAGCAGCCACAGAGAGCAAATCCAGTTTCATCCTCTCCGCACAGGATGGCTGGCCTCAGGCACAGTGGCTCTGCCCTCTACCCAGCCCTTCACATCACCCCTTGTTCTAGAATCTCAGAGAACAGGTATGTGATCAAATTTAATACCCAGTTTCCAACCCCCTGTGTGAGTGTGAACAAATTGCTTAATCTTTGTGAACCTGGTTTTCAACACAGGAAAACGGAGCGCTGCTCTGAGAAGCAAGGCCTCTCTCTTTCTTGGAGGTGGACAGGAAAGCTGTGGCAGGAATGGGGCCCAGGGAGCCTAATCCTTGTGAAGTTTGGTTCTGTGTGGGCAGCTGTGACCACTGAACCTTGAACACTTCAGACCAGCTTTGCCGATATAGTCATGTCAAACAAAGAGTCCTCAGAGGTGACTATCCCAGCCCCAGCCTGTCCCATCCCCTTCACCCACAGCTCACACCCACAGCTGGCGTCACACCTGCCTGGAAAAGGCCCCTTTGGGAAGTGATGCCCACCCCTCGGGAATCAAGGGGCAGGGCTGTCAGTTTGCTGCCTGGAGCGGGTGAGGACAGGAAGTCCACTGGGTCAGAGTTCCAAGCAAATATTTGGCAGATCAATGCTCAAGGTTGACCTTGAGTGTTCATCCCTGGGTCATCAGGAAGTGGCTGCCTGCCTCTCTCCCCCATACCTCCCCTCCCTGCAGCCATCAGGGAGAGGACTTTCCTGGCTGAGGTCAGGGGTCCATTCAACCCACTAGCCCCTGGCCTAGAGCTGCCTGCCTTGGGGTAGTCCTAGGACTCACAATTTCCTCCCCAGAGAAAGCATCAAGAAACAGCCAGCATCCGTCCATCTAGGGGAGTCTCTGGCCCTGTGAAGTTCCCCTCCTAGTGAAAGACTACCTCCCTGGCTGTCTCCCTTCAACTGCCCTGGGCACACATCCCTGTCCCCCATCCACGCTGATGAGGACGTCTCTTTCCCAGGTTCCTGTGGGAGAGAGCCTTGGAGGGAAGTGGGGAGCTGGACCCTAGCTCCCCTGTGTCTAGAGAAGGGACTTCCCCTTCTCAGAAAGCTGCCAGTGTCTCCCAGAGCCAGGAGTGAAGCAGCACCTCTCTGAGTACTTTGTTCCACTTGCGGAGGGCTAAAAATACACTGGCACTGCCGAACACCATCCTGTAGAGCCCAGAGGAGCTGGCAGTAGAGAATAGTTATCCTAGCACCTGGCACTGTTAAAAGGAGCAGGCAGAATTAGCCAGCCTCCTAGGCACCTCCTGCGCCCTTGGTCCCCAAAGATGCTGCATTCTGTCCACTCTTCTTGCAGTGGGCTGGGCTTCCCTGCACCTGTGCCCCACCCTGCTTCCTCTCTCTTTACCCAGGTTGGAGCCCCACACACACACCTCTAGATGGAGCCTGGGGTGTCTGTGTGATTGCACATGTACAGATGTCAAACAGCAGTTCTACTGCAAAACACGGCAGGAACTTCCAATTCCTCCAGCAAAGCCACAATTAGCAGCAAGGCTGAAAACAAACGTCCCCGTAGGGGGTCATAACCCAGTGGCTCACATTCAACAAACAGGCATCGACACCCTACTTCAATCAGTCTTTCCAGGACCCCGAGCCTCTTTGAAAGTCTGATGTAAACTGTGGTCCTAGAAAAAAAAAATGCTCCTAAGCCACATTCACCAAGCAATTTTAAGGAATTTACAGATACCAGCAACCTCACCAAGAACAAAACACCCACACCCTGAAAACCAAGCACTGAACTAGACCCTGAGATGGAAAGATGAACAAAAAGGGACTAGGATACATGTCTAGTATGTATGAGGCCCTGGTTCAATCCTCAGCACTGCCAAAAATAGAAGGAAAAATAAAAATAAATGAGATTGACATGCAAACAACACATGCATGTTTAAGAAGAGGTGGGGACCAGGGATGCCCCATGCATGTTTAAGGACAGGTGAAACCAGGGGCTGGGGAAGCAGGGAGGATGCTTACATCAGGAATAGGGGACATTTGGATGGGGTTTTGAAGGACAAATAGAGAAGAGGCAAGGTTGGAGACTTTGGGTACATAGAATCTGTGTTCACAGCATGGCATGAAGAAGAAAATGCGTTTGGAAGCCCAGACAGTCTGAGGATTGGTGGAGGATATGAAGGGCGAGTGCATGCGTTTTCTCTCACTGAGTAACAACCTAGCAGAGGAGTGAAATCATACACTCATTATCTCAGTTTTGGTGTTCGGGGCCTGCCCAGGGACCTCTCCTGGCTGTGCAAACTGTCAGCTGGGGCTGTGATTTTTTTGTCCTAGTCTCAACAAGAAAGAATCTTCTCCTGAATTTGCTCAGGTTGTTCTCAGGATTCATTTCCTTGCCCCAGCTATTAACTAAAGGCTGCCTTCAGCTCCTGGGGCCACCTGCAGCTCCCTGCCATGTGCCCTTTCCATAGCCAATTTACAACATGGCTGTTTCTTCAAGCGTGGCAGAATCTTAATATAGTCTGTTAAGACAGACTTATATGATATTAAGTGGGTCGGAATGTCATATTCTTGCCTCTTGCTGGAAGCAAGCCACAGATTTTACCCACTCTCTGGAGGAGGGGTTCATTCAGAGGTAACAATGAAGGACCAATACCATGGCGCCATCTTGGAATTCTGTCCACTCCACCAAGACTTAGCCAAAAAGAGGGTTGGAGAGAGTTGTGACTGCCCTTGTATTATGTAGGGTCAGGAGTTGGAACACTATCCTATGGAAAACAGGAAACTGCTGAAAGGGAATGGAGAGGGAAGGATGAGGGTAGGGGCCAAAGGTCAATGGGAGCTGAGTAACAGGGTTCAAGGGAGAAAGAGTAATGGGCTGTATCTACAGCATCCAGAAGAAACCCCAGAATCTTCCTGGATGACCTACATTTCCTTTTGGTCCCAATTCAAACGTCACCTGATCAGTAAGGCTCTCCCCATCTATACAACATAAAAGAGCCACCCACTACTCTGTCAATCCCTCACCCAACCTTGCTGTCTCATGGCACTTACCTTTGTGTGCCCTACTATGTGTTACTTTATTGGTTTATTGTCTTTCCATGTAGAATCCAAGGATGTGTTCAGCTTACTGTATCTCCAGCCTCCAGAACAGTCTCTGAGATAGAGAACAGATTTAATAACCGAAGGAATCAATCAATGAATGTGTTCCAAAGATGCTCTGGCAAGAGACTTGTTAGAACGTCACACAAGGAAGATACATTAGTGATGCTCTAAGGTTTCTGCTTTGACAGGTTTTTAAAAAAAATATGTTGGTGCCAGGCACGGTGTCACATACCTGCAATCCCAGTGACTCAGGAGGCTGAAACAGGAGGATCACAAGTTCCAGACCAGCCTTAGCAACTTAGCAAGACCCTGTCTCAAAATAAAAATAAAGGGAGTGGTGGCACAATGCTTACGGTGCTTGCCTGGCACACATGAGCACACAGGTTCAAACCCCAGCACCATGTACACAATGAAATGTCAGAGCAACAAAAACCACAGGAAAAACCAAACAAAATTGATTCTCTCTCTCTCTCTCTCTCACTGTCCCTCTCTCTTTAATAAATAAATAAAAAAGGCTGACGATATGGCTTAGTGGTAAAGTGCCTCTCAATCCCCCATACAAAAAAACTAAAAATAATATATATTATACATATAGTAAGTGTACATATATATATATATATATATATATGTATGTAGGTGTGTGTATATATAGTATACATATATAGTATACATATGTGTATATATAGTATACATACCCGTACACAGTGTATAAGGATAAGATGAGGGTAACTGGCGTTTCCATCAACTCAAACATATATCATTTCTTCGTGTTGAGAATATTCAAAATCCTCTCTACTGGCTAATTTGAAATATTCAATTAATTGTTGCCAACCATAGTTATCCTACCTTGCCACAGACGTTAGAAGTTATTCCTCCTTCCAGCTGCACTCTTGTACCCATTAACCATCTTCTCTTCATCTCTCCTCTCCCGCACACTTCCCGGGCTCTGATCACAACTACTCTGTTCTCTATGTTTTTTTTTTTTTTTAAAGAGAGAGGGACAGTGAGAGAGACAGAGAAAGAGAGAAACAACTTTATTGAGTTTTTCACATGGCCTTAGTTGCTCCAACACTTAGTTGTGTACGTGGTGCTGGGGTTTGAACACGGGTCCTCGTGCTTGCCAGGCAAGCGCCGAAACCATTGAGCCACCGCTCCAGCACCCATATGACAATTGCTAATGGTGCTGAGATAAACATGAGTGCACACGTCTCTTCCATATTCTGATTTGTTTCCTTGGATACTCTCGCTACTCACTAGTGAGAATGCTAGATCATATGAGATTTCTGTCTCCAGTTTTTAGAGGAAACTCCATACTATTTCCCATAATGCTTGTACTAATTTACACTCCCACCAACAGTGTATGAGCACTCCCCTTTCTCAGCACGCTCACCATCATCTGTCCTTTGTTTTCTTTTGTATTCGGGATTGAATCCAGGGCTACTTTCACTGAGCTACATCCCCAGTCCATTTTTATTTTTTTTATTCTGAGCAGGGTCTTACTAAGTTGCTGAGAGTCTTGCTAAGTTGCCCAGGGTGGCTTCAAACTTGCAATCCTCCTGCCTCAGCCTCCCTAGTCGCTGGGATCACAGGCCTTTTTTTTTTTTAATAGCCATTCTAATTGGGGTGAAGTGATATCTCCTTGTGGTTTGGGTGTGCATTCCCCTGAAGATTAGAGATGTTGAGCATTTTTTTTTTCATATGCTTATTGGCCATTCATACATTTCCTCTTGAGAAATGACTAGGCAGATCATTCACGCATTTTTAATTGGATTATTTGGGATTTTGCTGTTGCGTTGTTTGAGTTCCTTACATATTCTGGAACTTAATCTCTTGAAATATAAATAGTTGGCAAATGTTTTCTTCATTCTGTAGGTTGCTCTTTAGCCTGTTGATTATCTCCTTTGCTGTAATGATGCTTTTTAATTGATAGAATCTATTTGTCTATTTTTGCTTCTTTTACCTGCGATATTGAGGTCACATCCAAAAAATCTTTGTATAGATAAACATCTTGAAGGGTTTTTCCTGCATTTTCTCCTAGTAGTCTCATAGTTTAGGGTTATACATTTAAGTCTTTGATTCATTTTGAGTTGATTTTTGGGTATGGTGAGAGATGGGGATCTATTTTCTTTCCTCCACTTATATATATCCAATTTTCCCAGAATCATTTAAGGAAAAAAATTGTCCTTGCCAGACACAGTGATACATACCTGTAATCCCAGCTACTCAGGAGGCTGAAGCACGAGGACTACAAGTTCAAGGACAATCTCAGCAATTTAGCAAGACTCCACCTCAAAAAAGGTTTCAAAAGGGCTGGAGATGCAGCTCAGTGGTAAAGGACCCCTGGGTTCAATCCCCAGTAGCAAAAAATAGTAATAAGAAAGAAAGGAGTAAAAAGAGAGAGAGAGAGAGAGAGAGCAGGGACGGGTGGGGAAGGAGAAAGGAAGGAAGAGGCTATCCTTTCTTTAATGTGCGTGTTTGAAGCCTTCATTGAAAACCAGTTGGCTATAGGTGTGTGGATTTCTTTCTGGGTTCTCTATTCTGTCTCATTGGTCTGTTCTGTAGGGTCTGTTTTCTTTACTATTGCTTTGGAATATGCTTTAAAGTCAGATATTTTAATGCCTACAGTTTTGTTCTTTTTGCTTAGGATCACTTTCGCTATTTGGATTCTTTTGTGGTTCCAGGTAAATTTTAGGAGTGTTTTTTGTTTCTGTGAAGAATGTCATTTGCATTTTTTTTGAAAGAGAGAGAGAGAAAGAGAGAATCAATTTTTTTCAGTTTTTCACATGGCTGTCATTGCTCCGACACTTTGTTGTGTACATGGTGCTGAGGTTTGAACTCACGTCCTCGTGCATACCAGGTAAGCACCATAACTGCTGAGCCACCACTCCAGCCCCTGTCATTGGCATTTGGATAGGAACTGTATTGAATCTGTAGATTGGTTTGGTGCCATGACTTATGGAATGGAGCTGCTCAGCAATATGGAAGGAACAGGGCAACACAGAATGATGAGTTGATGAGTTGAACTTGGGTCCAGAGGACCTGAGATGGATGGTGATCAGCAAGGTTGGGCTATCTAAAGGGAAGGTGAAAACATGAGATTCAGAGCTTATGAGATATGCAGGGGAAAAAAGGTAATGGATTACCTACTTGGGGACTAAAAAGGGACAGAGGAAGTCATAGGGTTAAATGAGAAGCCCAAAGGTGCTCCCTGGAAAAGAAGGAGGAGCCAGTGTAAGAGAAAGGAGAAGATGCAAGGGTACCTGAGAAACAGCTCCAGGAAGGAAGGCAGGTCCTGTTCAATGCTACTGAGAGTCAAGCAAACAACATGAGAACTGGAACGATTTGGTGACTGAAGGTCACTGGAGGCAGCAAGAGCAGTCTCAGGGGATTGGAGGTTTCCACGTTCGCAAGAGGTTGAAAGAGGGTGTCAATCCCTCTTCCAAAAGGGAACATAGGGTAATGACAAGAACAGATTTGACGTGAAGAGAAAAAGAGAAGAAGGTAATTCTGGGGCTGGAGCAGCGGGTGGCTTAGGGGTTATGGCACTTGCCTGGCATGAGCAAGGACGTGAGTTCGAACCCCAGCACACAACAGAGTGTCAGAGCAATGAAAGCCACATGAAGAACTAAATAAAATTGATTCTCTCTTTCTCTCTCTCTTAAAAAAAAAAAAAAGATGATTCTAAGAGTGGGTATAGGAAGCCAGGGGTGGTGGTGCACACCAGTAATCTCAGAAACTCAGGAGGTTGAAACAAGAGGATCACAAGTTCGAGGCCAGCCTCGAACTAACCAACTTAGTGAGATATGTCTCAAAAGAAGAAGGGACTGAGGGTGTAGGTCAGTGGTAAAATACCCCTGGATTCAATCCCCAGTACAAAAAAATAAAAAAAGTAGGTGCATGAGATTCTGGGATGGAGAAAAGTTGCTGGTCTAACTGCAGACTCAGCAAACTAACTTATCCACAGCGAATACATTCCAAGACTTGATAGAGAGATGCCTGAAATCACGGAACGTACCAACCCTGTATATGTACTATGTTTTGTTTTGTTTTTGTGTTACCAAAGACTGAACCTAGGGATGCCCTACCATCCAGCTATAACCCCAGCCCTTTGTATTTCTATTCTGAGATAGAGTCTACTAAGTTCCCAAGGCTAGTCTTGAATTTGTGATCCTCCTGCCTCAGCCTCCTGAGTCATCAGGATTATGGGTGTATGCCACCACACCTGGCTATGTTTTTTCCTACACATATATACTTATAATAAAATTTAATTTATAAATTAGATATAGTAAGAGAGTTATAATAACTAATGGTGAAAGAGAACAATTGTGATAATATACTATAGAAAAGTTGCCAGCATCACTGCTCTTGCACCTTAGGGCTATTATCATGTAAAATAAAGATTGCTTGAACATAGCTGTTACAATACCGCAACAGGCATCGGATTACTGAGAGGGCTACTAAGTGGCTAATGGGCAGGTAGTGTATACAGCATGGATCCATTGCACAAAAGGCTATCCATGTCCCAGGTGTGACAGAGCAGATGGCATGAGATTTTATCATGCTACTCGGAATAATGCTCAATTTAAAATGTATGAATTGTTCACTTCTGGAAACTTCCATTTACTATTTTCTTACCAGGCTTATCTGTAGGTAGCTGAAACTGCAGAACGAAAAACTGGAGATAAGGGAGGAAGACTGTTCTCTTTCCTGTTTTGTCCCAACCTTTCCATCAGGAAGGAAGCAAAACCGGAGACTTGGGCAGAGAGTGTAGCTGCGGCCTTTGAACCTGATTCAGTCTTGGACTTGTCCTAGCTGACAAAAGAAGCTGAAAATGGAATACTCAGCAGGAATCTCTGCACTGCGGATGGAGGATCCTGGTTTCCCTCCTGTGCTCCAGGATTGAAACCCATGGCAGCCTGTGGCAGATGACATTGTCTAAAAGTCTAAAACTGCCACAACAGCCCATCCCACTCAGTCTTGTACAGGGCCACAAGGTACCTCCACTCCAAATAGTCTGTGTCCCTTCACCCTGATCCTGGGCAGGATTCTGCACATCTCAGCTGGTAGAGCCTGCTGGAAATGTTGGGTGGCCTCAGTCTCGAGGTTGGACCTCTCGGTTAGACAAGACAAAGCAGCTTTTTTTTTTTTTTTCAGGGCTGGGGACCCAACTCAGGGCCTTGCTCATGCTAGGCAAGCGCTCTGCCCCTGAGCTAAATCCCTAACCCCGACAAAGCAGCTTTCTTTCTCTCGGGGCATGTGCCTTTGAAACCCTGAGTCACCGGTAACAAGCCTGGTCATCCTAAAGCCACCATACAGAGAGGCCTCCCAGCAGAGGTCCCAGCTGACACTTCCTGGCCACCCGCTTGCCATGATCTTCGCTGTAATCTGCCTCATTCTCTGGGGGCTTCCTTCTCACCCTTGCTTTGTATTCTACAGGAAGGCAGGCTGCATGCCCCTTCCCCACCCCACCTGGGGCCCAGAGGGAGCCCTAAGCAAGCAGGTCCCAGGCAGAGTCTCCACTGCCACCGCTCCCCTAATGGTGGCTGGCACAGCTCACCTACCCTGCAACCAGCTCCTCACCCACCCACTCTAGGAAACATGGAAAATCCAGAGACCATTCCAGGCCAGCTGTACTACAGGAAGAAACTGGGCAAGCTGCCTAGAGTTACACAAAGTGGACTTTGGGCTAATTGCCCAAGTTGAACTAATGCCCTCACCTTCTTACAAAGGGCATCTCTCTGGAACCAAGGCCACAGCCTGTCATTAAGGCCAGATGTTGACAGAGCAGGGAACATGGGGTGGGAGGGTCCCTTGGGGCATATGAAGCACATCTGTGATACCTCACCACCCCATCACCCTGGGACAGGGTAAGTGGGAGAGGAGAGAGACCCCAACATGTAGGGCCTAATGTCATCATCGTGAATTGGGGGCAGCCCAATTGCTTCTGAGGGTGGAGCTGTAAGTCACCTGGATTCATTCCACTGTCTAGCAGTGGGGATGAGAAAGCTTGAGGAGCCCAACAAGGTGGGGCAAAACAAAACAGAAGTAAAAATTGGGAAAAAAATTATTTCATATCCAGTATTTGTGTTGGGCTACATGCATCCTAGACCCTCCAAGGCATTTAAGGTAGGATTTGATTTATTATTTTTTATTCTCAGCCGGGCGTGGTGGCACATGCCTGTAATCCCAGCAGCTTGGGAGGCTGAGGCAGGAGGATTGCAAGTTCAAAGCCAGCCTTAGCAAGGCCCCCAAAAATTTAGCAAGACCTTGTCTCAAAAAAATAAAATAAAATAAAAAATAAATTTAAAAAGTGCTGGGAATGTGGCTTGATGGTTGAGCATCCTAGATTCAATGCCTGATTTAAAAAAAAAAAAGACCTTTTTTTTCTCAGTTATGCACTCTTTCAATAAATATTTATGGAGCACCTTATGTGCTAAGCACCATAGCCAAAAAAAATATTTTCATAAATACATACATGTGTGAATATGCAAAGGATCTCTAGAATAATGGTTCTCAATCAAGCCTCCCTCCTGCCGGGAGACATTAGTCAATGTCTGGAGATGTTTCCAGGTGTCACAACTGGGAGGTGCTACTAGCAGCTCGTGGGGAGAGGCCGGGGATGCTGCTAGACATCCTGCCTGGCATAGAACAAGCATTACACTCTAGAGTGTCATTCATGCTGAGACTGCAAAACCTGAGGGCCACTCCAGAAACAGCATAGCATGTGCAAGTCCCTAGGTTCAACACACACACACACATACACACAAAATACAGGTTAACAGTGGTGCCCCATGTAGAGTGGAGGGCCACGGGACCATGATGCACAAGTACACAGGATCAGCACTTTCCCGTGTATCCTTCTGAACCATTCTGTACTGAATTTCTTACCAAGTGCGTGTTATTACTACGACTTGACAGGACCATAGTTACTTAGTGCCCCTCACTTGGTGGTTAAGGGAAAGGAATTTAAAGAAAAGAAGAAATAAGGCTCTGCCCCTGCACCTAGTGCCTCGGGTCCATGAATCCATCTAGCCTTCCTCTAGACCCCCAATCTTTCAAACTCTGTAGCACCAACACCACAGACCCAGCCCTTCTGTTTGTTCATCGCAGGAGGTTGAACAGCATCCCAGAATGTCCTTCGAGACTCCCTGGCTCCTTCAGCCCTCAGGAGTCTTCTGTACCCACCTCCTGGAAGCTGGTCACCTAAGATGACTCAGACTAGCGTTCTGTGTTTTCTGTATTTACCCTGCCTTTCTGGATCAGCGATCACTGAGCTGTACCCAGGACAGCAGCAGCTTCAAGGAGAACCCGCTTGGTGTGAACACACAGAGGCGTCTTCTTGGAGGTAGAAGATGCTGTAGCAGCTGGGCACAATGGACCCATCATCATGACAGCTGTGGCCCCTCCCACAGTAGCAGGGACTTGGGGAAATCTAGTTATAAAACTCTCCACAGGTGGAAGTAGCAGGAAGAAATAGCATAAGAATCAAAACCCACCTACTTCAGGTCCTTGAAGTAGGCAATTCAGGAGGAAGTCAATAAAGTCAACTAAGAAATTTAGTACCTGCTTTCCTCCTGGTGAGAAGCCAGATTGTTAAGAATCAAGTCTTTGAAGCCAGGTTGCTTGGATTTGTGGCCTTAAACTGCTACTTCCTGCCTGTGTGATCTCAAACAAATTACTTAACCTCTCTGAGCCTGAGTAGCTGCAATAATGAATCGGAGATAATAACAAAGACCTGCTCCTACTGATGCGGGGGTTTTTGAGATGAGGGCAGATTCTCTGCTTCCACTGGCGAATGGAGACTGGGCCGCTACAGATTCCAGCAGTCAAATAGTCCGCTTCTACTGTTTGCAGCCATTCCCAGTTAAAACTGGGAATTTGGGCTGGCTGCAGGTGTCTGCAGCCAAAAGTGTTAACAATGCTTCAGCTAAAAGCTGGGTGTCATTGCTCTTGGTGTGGTGCAAATTCATCCTGGGAATTCAGCGTCGATCTTCTGGGTCCTTGTCTCACAAATTTGAAGAATAAAATCCATGGACAACCACGGAAGCAGGAGTAAAAGGAGTAGGATTTATTTAGGAAGAAGAGCAGAGATTCCGCAAGGCGGAGGGGTGCCTGGAAGCAGGACACCGTCTAATGGAGGTTAGGCCAGAGGTTATGTTGATTTGGGGTATGAGCATAATTAACATTCATTCAAAGCAGGCATTGAGAAATGCATCAACCCCATTGGTTAAAATCTATGTAAAACAGGCATTGAAACTGGTCTATAGCACCATTGGTTAAAACAAAAGGTGGCAAATACTTCCTAGTACCACCTGTGACCACCCCCATCTCTTAGTTGGGACAAAGGTGAGCCTCATGGGCTTTTTGCATTTGAAGGCCCTGAGCATGCCCTGTCAATCACTCTGCCTCCACCAGCTAGCTCCTGGATAGGGGCCCTCTGTCCTGACTACCGAGCCATTTCACTGTCTCTCCTAATCTGTCTCACTACTATCATTAAATCAGAAGCAATAATGCATATGAAGTTCTTAGCACAAAGACCAACACATTGTAACTACGTATTACATGATTGCTGTTGGTTTTCTTTTATGACAAATCATAAAGAAAATACTAAATACCTTACCGTGGTTGGTGAATAAGTAAGTGGAGTCCCAACACAAATTTTCACAAGTTCCAGTTTGAAGGCAAAAGGACTGGAAAATGAATGATAAATTTTTGGTCATTTATACAATATCCACACATGCACACATCCATATTGGAAAGTAAAAGGGCCTTTTAAAACCAAATTTTAATGGTGTTTTAGAGTATCTGAACAGCTAAGTCAGGATTGTTCTGTTCTTGGTTTCGGCTGTTTTCCAGCTGCGGTGTTTTTCTCATTGATCACAGAGAAATCCCCGAGGTCTGGCAAAGGAAGCTTTTAATTGCTCTGGATGGACCAATTTTTGGCTTGGCTGCTCAAGCACATAATTGAGAGAGAGAGAGAGAGGATAAATATGAATCATTTTGAGATTGCTTTAAGACAAATATACAGTCAGGCATCCCTTTACCTGACCAAACCTCAAAGATTCCCCCAGCCTGATTCCCACAAGCCCTGGGGACAGACAGAGATCAGAGACTGAAGATCATTTTCCTGATCTTTATCAAAATGACAATCAGAGTGATCATAGCTGTTGTTTTCCCCAGACGCAGACTGAGACCGGGATTCTAGTCAATCTACTTCATTTGGAGGGAATCCTGGACACACCAGGACGGAAGACTGAGAATGGAGGTGAGCCAGTGAATGGAGGTGAGCCAGTGAATGGAGGTCAGCCAGTAAAGGTGTGGGACTGAGCAAGTTATCACTGCGACTGCTGGAGCTTCATCCCCCTAGGGAACATTGGGAGCCAGTGCAGAATAGGCGCCTCAGCCTCATCTCCTCCAGGGATGGGGAGCTGGGGAATTCATACCCTAAGTCCCATCTGTCATTCCTGGGGTGCATCAGGGCCCGGCATTTCCAGCCACCCCCAGTGCAGGCAGCCAGAGGAAACCCTGCGGCCAAGTCTCAAAAGCATGCAGCTGGGAATCAAGTTCTCTGGAAAAACACCAACAGCATCTGCTTCAGCATCCAAATATAAGACAACCCCCAAAATAGGAAGATTCGTTTCCCCACTTCAAAGAGCCAAAGGATCTATGACCTAAGGGAACACATCGTCTTTTCTAACCCGGTTGAAATAGCTAAATATCTCTTTATAACCTTTGTGTTACTTACCTTATGTGCTTATAATCACGTTATGTGTAAGGATAATGATATGTTAATTTAGAAAAGTTACTTTCTTTGCACTCGTGCAATGATTCAATGTTATTCCAACTCTTCCA
The DNA here is from genome assembly GCA_004027875.1 of Aplodontia rufa. Taxonomy (NCBI): domain Eukaryota; kingdom Metazoa; phylum Chordata; class Mammalia; order Rodentia; family Aplodontiidae; genus Aplodontia; species Aplodontia rufa. The sequence goes on along the minus strand of PVKS010021578.1, from coordinate 13,589 downwards.
GCTCATCTTTGCTTCAGGGTATTTGTCATCATCAAATCATCAAAGCCACCTTTTGAGTCAAGTTACACACACACACACACACACACACACACACACCAGCACATTTTCTACCCTCCCTTCCCCATTCTTGGTGATACAGCATTTTTGGAATCTGTAGGATGCTTTTGCTGGAATTTTTATCCCAAGCCTGAAGCACCTATTTGCATAACATTAGGGCAGCTGGCTGTCCCATTCAGGCACAGAGGTGCTCTCCATAATGTAATCACTCAGGGTAAGGCTGTCTTAAATGTCCTTAAAAGACTCATTCACACACACTGGGCAACACTATGGAGCCACACCCTTTGGAATCCACTTCAAATCTGGTTTAATTTCCTAGCCTCCAGTCTCAGCCAGTTTGTGCTGTTGTAACAAGATGCCAAAGACTGGGTAATTTATAAAGAATAGAAACTAATTTCCTTATACTTCTGGATGCTGGAAGTCCAAGATCAAGATGCTGGCAGGTTTGCTGTCTGCACAGGGCCCTGACAATGTGGTTCCAAGATGGTGCCTGGCTGCTGTGTCTCCAAAATAGAGGAATTCTGTGTTCTCATGTGGCAGAAGGGCGAAGGGCCAAAAAGGACCTGAGCTAGATTCCCCCCAGCCTATGAGTGTAGGCTGGGGGAAATCTAGTTCAATGTGTGTGCACATGCACACGTTCATGCACATGTGCACTAGTTATTGGGGACTGAATCCAGGGGTTCTTAACACTGAGCTACATCACCAGCCATTTTATTTTATTTAGTTTCAAGATACGGTCTTGCTAAGTTGCTGAGGATAACCTCAAACTTGCAATCCTCCTGCATCAGCCTCCCAAGTCACTAGTAGTACAGGCATACACCTCTGTGCCCACCCTTCCAGCCCTTTCATAGAGGCATTAATCCATACACAATGGTGGTGGAGGCCCCTCCTCTTACTACCACCACAGTGGTGGTTAAGTTTCAACAGGAATTTTAGAGAGGACACATTCAGCCTCTAACACCTCCTTTATAGCAGTTCCTTCAGATGACCTTGGTTAATGGCCAGAATCACCACTGATGGGGATTGTTTCAGGCAACACATCTCTCCCAAACCACACTATGTTGTTCAAAATAAAATACTTGAGAGCCCCCAACAACGCAAAGATTTCTTCTTCTGAGCAGTCTGGAATGTCGCTGTATATCCCTGCATAATACTTCTGGCAGTCACAGGTGTAAACTCATCTGAATCCTCACAACCACCCAGGAGAAACGGAGGCTCGGAGCAGCTTGAGGACACAGCTGTGCGGGTAACTTTTGGTGTGCATCCCTCTCCCACCTACCATGCTGCTGCTCCTGATGGGTGAGGGCTGTGCCCATGGGCCTCCATGATGGACTCCTTGGCCAAACACCAAACCCTAGGGGAGCAAACCTCCAGCTAGCGCAGCAGCCTCAGCTGGGTCTTCTCACTCTCCTGAGCCAGAGAAACAAGGGGCAACATGCACCACTCCAGCTGGAAACCTCTACAAGGAAATGCAATGAAAAATCCCTCTCAGGGACCGAACGCCCCTTCTAAAAATCACACCCAAGTTCGTTTCAGATGGGCAAGCAAAAGACTACAAAGAAGTTTAAAAACAAGATATAATGGAAAAATCTTAACCTTTTTTTTTTTTTTTTTGTCTTGCTAATGAGTGAATCACACTTGGGACATTTACTGATTAGTAGAACTGATGAACTGGAGAGGGTCCTAAGGGAGAGAGAGACAGGATTCATCCTTTTTTTTTTTTTTAATTATTATAGAGAGAGGGACAGTGAGAGAGAGAGAGAATCAATTCTATTTAGTTTTTCATGTGGCTTTCATTGCTCCGACACTTCATTGTGTACGTGGTCCTGGGGTTCAAACCCCATTCCTCACTCATGCCAGGCAAAAGCTATAACCACGGAGCCACCACTCCAGCCCCTCATCCTCGTATTGCATCAGTGATCCACTTTATGCTTTGAATATAGCCCTTGCAGCCCTGACACAGTGGCTTGTTTTTAAAAATAACTTGTTTCTTGCTCTTCCTCTCCCTCTCCCTCCTAATCTCTACCCCTCCCTAATCTTGGGGGAAACAGGATTACCTATCTTTCCTACCCTTGGCAGAGTTATCTGACCTTAAGCATATACTCACTACAGGAACGAAGTAAGTCAGACTTGAGGATGGCACCAGAAGATCCCAGAAATGACTATCTCCCAAATTAGCAAGTGAATTATAACTCCATAGAGAATGCGCGGAATGTAGCCTCGGAATCACCTCTCTAAAAAAGAAATCCCTGTTCTCCTGATGAGCAGGAAACACAGCCTCTGGGTTAGAAGTCTCTTGTGTTTCTTCTTTGCTTGCAAAGCAAAAAAGGTTTTCCTGTTTCTCAAAACCGTGTCCTTGTTATTAAATTGGCATTGGGGACAAGGACTGAGCTTTCAGTAACAGTATCATCAAAAGACCGTAGCCTCTTGAGCTGGAAAGGGCTGAATTCTCACCATCTGGCTCTCTCAGCCTCAGTTCCACCTCCTGCAAAATGGGCACTAATCAAAAAAAAGGGCACTAATCCCTAGCTCATAGAATGCTGATGGAGGTAAAGTAGAATGCAGCATCAGATGCTAGTCAGAGCTCTGCAGGGCTAATCACCTTCTTCATCCCACCCCTCCCTTTCCCCTTCCGGTTCCAGGCAGGTGCAATAGAGCAGACTGCATCCCTCCGGACTTGAGAGAAGGTACATGGGTGGAAGAGAGAAAGCCACCGTAACTGTACATGTACAACTGGGACAACTGGCTTCTTGCTTTGCTTTTCTTAGATACCTCCTCCAACCCCAAGGCCTCCCCCTGGGGGTGGGGGTGGACCGTTTGGCCTGTCTACCAGAAATCCCTTGTTCACCCCTGCTGGGGAACACCCAGTGCAGGCCTGCGTGGGACCCTTGCTCCCCTCAAAGTGGAGAGGGTGGATGGAAGCCCAGCAGTTGTGCTTGGACTCCTGGATCCCAGGTGCAGGTTCCTTGCCTTCCAGCAATCAGGATAGAGGATTGAGGGGCAGGAGGAAAGTGGAAACATGGAGGCCAATAGTCTAAGAAAAGGGACAACAGGAGCCAGTTTTCCTCCAAAGGGCTGGTGAGAGGGAACACATTGGAGTCACAAGCTGCTGAATTCTCCTGAACAAGCAGGGGCATCCCAGGGGATGTAGGTGGGTCTCCAAAGCCTCCTGGAAGGCTGCCCTTGGCTCTGTGCTCACATCTCTCTGCAGCTGCAATTTCCAGAGGGTTCTCAAGGGCAGGGTTTCAGTTTTACAAACAGAGCCTCAGAAAACTCTATATATCTCAGCTCCAGCAGCCAACCATGTCAACAAAACACACCTCAGAAGAGAAACCAGCTGCCTAGGCCACCGGGAATGGCACTAAAGCCAAAGATGCTCTGTTTGAAATTAGTCCATGGCTGTTCCCTCCAGCTGGTGACAATAACCAGATCTGGGGGTAGTGGGCATGCCCCATTCATGAATATTTGTTGAACAATCCCCAAATCATACCATGAGACTGTGACCAACTTACAGACCACACAGAACCCTCCAGCTCCTGCTGCCCAACGTCTTCAAGAGATGACAGCTTTGCACCAAGTGGCTTCTGTGGCCATATACAGCTTGGACATTCTCTAATGCCATAGTCTCCCTTGTCTCTTTTATAATATCTGCATAAGTTCTAGTAGACTAAGTCCCTTAGTGGTCTCTTATTATTTAAATAAGGAATGTGTGCATAGCACTTACAAAACTCACAACTAGTTGTCAAGAAAGACTGGAGGGCTGGGGATGTGGCTCAGTGGTAGGGTGCTTGCCTAGCACACACACAAGGGTCCCGGGTTTGATTTCCCAGTACCAGAAAAGAAAAAGAAAAAGAAAAAAAAAAGGCTGGTAGATGGTTGTCATGTTTTGGCAGCCCCTTTGCTACTTTGGAAGTGTACCAACTCTAGATCTTAGAGGGAGGTAGGTCCCTCTGCCTCCTACTCCAGGAGGCTAGGGCAAGGGCCTCATAGGCCTTGCCCCAGACCACTGAATAACCCTGTCCAAGATTTCAAATCTTGAACAAAGGATGAAAAACTCAAAAACTATTTAGCAGTTTGTGGCAGCAGCAACTAATGACTGAAAGAGTGGCCAGAGGACATCAGTAGTGATGCCCAGCAATGGCAGTGTCCAGAAGAGATTTCCTAGCCAGCCTATTCTTGTGGCATATCTTTGCCTGTAGTCCCTGACACAAAACCTCCCATGCTCTCATCTACTTCCCAAAACCACAGCTTTGGGCTTTCTGCAGATTCTGAAAGCCATTCAGTAATTCAATAACCTTCCAATAGATTTTATTTTAATTATTTATTTATTGCTTACAGTTAGCCACAGTCAGGCTGGAGAGGTGGTTCAGCAACAGAGCACTGGCCTGGCAGGCGCGAGGACCTGGGTTCAAACCCCCCACACCACATACACAACTAAGTGGGGGAAAAACAAAAACCAAATGAGAAAAATAAAATTGACTCTAAGACAAAAAAGAAAAAAAGATTAGCCACAGCCAACTACAGCCAATTTCTGTTGCATATAACACAAAATACCAATTGACACAATGTGCCAAACCAGTTTTTTATTTTGTTTTGTTTTTTGGGTTTTTTTTTTTTTTTTTTTTTTTTTTTTTGGTACCTGGGATTGAACCCGTGCTTAACTACTGAGCCACATCTCCAGCCCTTTTTATATTTTATGTTTTAAGACAGAGTCTTGCTAAGTTGCTGTGGCTGGCTTTGAATTTGTCATCCTCCTGCCTCAGCCTCCTGAGTCGCTGGGTTTACAGGTGTGCAACACCACACCCAGCAAAACCAGTGATTTTTTTTTTAGGAGAGAGAGAGAGCAAGAGACAGAGAGAGAAACAATTTTTATTTAGTTTTTCATGTGGCTTTCGTTGCTCTGAGACTTTGTTGTGTACGTGGTACTGGGGTTTGAACTTGCATCCTCGAGCATGCTGGGCAAGCATGTAACTGCTGAGCCACCACTCCAGCCCCTAATTCGAATTTTTTTTTTTTTAAGAGAGAGGGACAGTGAGAGAGACAGAGAAAGAGAGAAACAACTTTATTTAGTTTTTCACATGGCCTTAGTTGCTCCAACACTCAGTTGTGTATGTGGTGCTGGGGTTTGAACCCGGGTCCTCGTGCTTGCCAGGCAAGCACCGAAACTGCTGAGCCACCGCTCCAGCCCCCCCAATTCGATTTTTAAATTAAATAATATTAGGAAGTAATTTTGGGGAAAATTGTAAAGTTGTCAAACTCATACAAACATAAAGATTTTATTTAATTCATTAACTAATGACAAAGTACATAATATGTGCCAAATGTTTTGAAGGAGAATTCTAAGAACTACATGCATATAGATCATCAGAATGCTGAAATGATCTTACAATTAGATGCAAAAGAAGTCTAACCACAGGGTAATAATCAATTAAATTCCACTGGACATAATTAATTTGCATTTAATGGACACAAATCATTTGCATTATTATTTTTTTTACTGATTTACAGAATTGTCAAAGACAATGACAGGCTGGAAGGGTACCCTGTTCTAGACTATTTTTTTCCTTGGCCATTTGAAAGGCTTTCACTAATTTTTCCTGTTAGTAATACAGAAAGTGACTAAGAGAAAGGAAAAGACAATAAAAGCTAAACTCTGAAGATCCTTGGCACTCCAGGTTGGAATCATGAACATTTCTTGGAGTCAATGAGAGTTAGGCTGGATTTTAAGGGCTGTGGAAACATAGGGGAGAGGGGCGATCTGGGTGAAGAAGCAAATGTGAACTGATCTTTGGAGGAGGAAGAAACCTGGCGTGTTCTTTTGGCAGAGGGGATCTGTCTGCCCAGAAAATCAGGTTTCTGAAGGAAACTGGCAGGTGGCAGGTTGGAAATGTAAATTGGGACATCCTTGTAGCTTATTATTGTAGATCACCTTATTGAGAGTCTCAGGGAAAGAGAAGTTAGGAGGATAAAATAAAAGTAGTATAGAATTCTGGTTTAAGAACAAATGCATATCATAATGTTACTTTATATGCATTTATATTTGTATAATAACTCAACACTTTAATAAAAAAATTTTAAAAATAAATAAAATTATCTCAAAGATCACATTTTATTAAAATTAGCTGGAATTTTAGATCTGCAAATATTTTTATTCTACACGATGATCAAAAACTGGGGTTCCCTCTCAGAAAAAAAGGATAAAGAAACTTGAAATGAGATATTTTGTGTTCACTTAGATGTATATGACGTATATGCTTAACTTTAATCATGATAGTCATGAATAAATAAATTTCTGATTAAAAAATTAGTATGGGGCTGAAGCAGTGGCTCGGTGGTTATGAAACTTGTCTGACATGCACAAGGACATGGGTTCGAACCCCAGCACCATGTACACAACGAATTGTCAGCAATGAAAACCACATGAAAAACTAAATAAAAATTGGTTCTCTTTTTTCTCTCACTATCCCTCTCTCTTAAAAAAAAAATTAATACTATAGGAATCATCACCTGCAGGATATGCTGGGAGGTGCCTGTCTTTTAGTCTTGATAGTGGACAGTTTGGGGTGCCTTCCTCATTGCCAAGCATGCAGAAGCAGACAGATGGACTAATGCCTGATCGGGACGGGATAGAATTGGAACTCAGAAGGACCCAACCTTCGTTTCACACTGGAGTGGTGAAAATATACCATGGCAACACAGAGTATGCTGCATTTTGGGGAGCAAAAACACAGAGTCTTGAGGACATGGGAGAGAAGTGCAAGGGGACTGGAGCAGCCTGGCACATATTAACTGCTCATAAATATTAGACATAATCTTCCCAACAGTCTTCATAAGGAAATGCTCTTATTATTCTCATCTTAGAGGTAGAAAAATTGAAGCTTACAGAGGTTAAACACTGCCAGGCACAGTGATGCATGCCTATAATCCCAGAAATCTGAGAGACTGGGGCAGGAGGATCACAAATTCGAGGCCAGCCTCAGCAATTTAGCAAGGCCCTAAACAACTTAGTGAGATTCTGTCTCAAAATAAAAAATAAAAAGGATTGACAGATGAGGCTCAAAGGTAAAGCATCCTGGGTTTAATCCTTGGTTATTAAAAAAAAAAAAAATTAAACACTTTCCTGAGTTTTTAAGTAGTGGGGCTAAAATTCAAACCCATGGCTGATTCCAGAACCCGTTTGCAGAGCTGCGCGTTATGCAGGTAGAATGCTCATTATGTATGTACCAGGTACACAATGCCAGGTGCAAGGTGCTGGGGATGCAGCTGTCATCAGGTCCTCCTGGAATTGCCACCCCAGCCCCCTACGCCCTTGCAGGAGGTTGAACCACAGCGACCCCTTCAGAGCAGCCCTTGCGGCTTCAAAGCACCTACACTGCCACCCTGCTCTTTGGAAAGGCTGATGCAGCCTGTAACCTGCTGCCCAGGGGGACTTGGCCTGTGGGCAGGACCATTCAGGGGTCGGGGAAGGAAAGGGAAAACCCTGGCAGGAGGGACACCCTCTGGGTGGGTGGTCGGCATCTCCATGAGCACACGCCTTATCATTCACGAAAGCTGCTAAGGTTTAAATCCATCTTTTAATAAAATACACCCTCCTAGGTTGCAAGTCAGGACTGGAGAAAAAGCAAAGGGAGAACTGCCATCCAGCTGCCAGGCCCTGGCCCGTTCCTCCAGCTGGTTGGCAGCCGCAGAGCTTGCTGAAGGATGCCACGTAGCCCAGGCAGCCTTCCGGCCTCTAGCCCGGCCCACTGCTCCATCTGCTTCTCATTAGCTTCAAAAGTGAGGCCTGGCTCTGCGCCCAGGTCAGGAGGGAAGGTAGGTGTGGCGCCCACGGTGCCCCACCTCTCTGGCCTGGGTCCTCTCCTCCCCAGCCCCTCCCGCCATCAGCCCCACTGACCCCTTCCGGGCTCCTCTCTCTACCTTCACCACCCCCCAGGGATGCTCTCCAGTCCTCTGCTCTTCTGCAACCACTTCCTCTCTGGACACCCCGTAACTCCCCCAGCCCAAACTTTATTCTTTATCCTTTCAAAGCCCTCAACCCTCCAGCAGTATAGCCCAGAGGTTTCAGAAGGGTCTGAGTTAGAATCCCCTGTGTACTGCTTACCAGCTATGTGACTTGGAGCAAGTTACTTAATTTCTGGTCTTCATTTTCTCCATCTGTAAAATGGAGATATTAACAGTATCCACCTCATAGGGTTATTGTGAGAATGGAATAAAATAACACAAAGAAAGGACCTGGCATAAAATCAGGGCTGGTCCACCTCAGGTACAAAAAGCCAAAGTAGCATTTGGAGTCTAATTCCTACTCTTCCCAAGATGAAGTTGACCAAGGAGAACCCTGTTTGGGGGCACAGGTGGTAAATTTTGTTTTAAAGTGGGGACAGAGGAGACAGATGCTGGCCTAGCCATTCCATCTGTTCCAGATTCCTCAAAGGTAGTCCAATTCTGCAGCTGTTTTTTTTTTTCATTAGGCATTTATTGAGCACCATCCATGTACAGGTACCCTGTGAAGAAACCCCATCCTCCTGCAGAGTAAGGAGCTCAGATTCCAGTGGCAGGAAGAATTGGGGAAAGAAATGGTCATTAAGCATCACGCTGAAGGCGGAAAGGGAAGAGAACCTTCCAGGTTGCAAGGGAAGTGCTTGCATTAACAGAAGGTGCCCCTGAGCTCTGGGGCTCATGGTGGTCCCATTTGTTCTGCAAGTGGAGCCTTCAGAATTCCTCAGCCCTGTTGAACAGATGAAGTTGAGGCACTGAGAATGAGTGACATGTGCTTCCCCAAGGAGCAGACTTCCAATGAGCGATGTCCCCCCAACCCCCAAAGCACCAGCTTTTTCTGCTTCCAAACTGGGCAGGAGTTTGCAGAGAGGACAAAGAAGAGAAAGAAGGAACAAGGCCAGGCAGATAAGCCAGGTGGCTTGCCACGAGCCTGGTGCCACGCTCTGGACTTTGTCCTGTGTGGGCGAGGGGGACCGGCACAAACACATCCACACCCCCATGTTGCTCCACCAGCCACAAGGCTGGGTTTTGTCCTTAGAATCCCCAGAACTACCCTGAAATGGAACTCTTTACTGATTTAACAGGGTGGAATTTATTAAGAAGCCTGCACCTGGAAAAAAGGGACAATTCCTGCCAGATCACTCCCTCGCCTGCTGGGCCCTACTGTGTCACTGGGAGGCAACAGGAAACACTCCGTTCATTGGGCACTAAGTGAGCGAGGCCTCATCTGGGATTGTCAGGATCCAGGCCTCTCAAAACTTAAAATCAGAACCCTTGACAGCAATCGGAGTGGAAACATCTGTGTTGGGCAGCAGCCGGGACAGCAGTGGACAATCAGCTCTGTCCAGGCTAAGGATTTGGCTCAAGTGCTGCAGGAGCAGAACCTAGGAAAGGCCCCCCTCCCCTATGGGCTGGACCCCGCTCAGGCAGGAGTGAGGTCAGGTGGAAGTAGGAGGGCCAGATTTACAAAATTATTTTTTAAAGAATGTTCAGTTACTTTTGAACCACAGATAAACCAGAAATAATTTTTAGTGCAAGTAAGTAGTCCACCCATTAACCTTGGTTTCAATTTCTATGGTTTCAGTTACTCTCTATCAATCATGGTCTGAAAATACTACATGGACAACTCCAGGAAGAAACAATTCATGAATTGTGAGCTGTTCTGAGTATTGTGATGAAATCTCACGCTGTCTGGCTGCCTCCCACCAGGGACATGAATCATCCCTTTGCCAGCTTGTCCTTGCTCTGTCTTTGCTCCGGGTCTACCTCCTAGTCACTTGGTAGCCATCTTGGATATCAGATCAACTGTCCCAGTATCTCGCTGCTTATGTTCATGTGACCCTTACCAGGCCTCACTGTGTCTCATCACCTAGGCACAGTGTCAACTCACATCATCACAAGAAAGTGATATAGTACAAGAAAATAGTTTGAGGGGTTGGGTCTAGCTCAGTGATAGAGCACTTGCCTACATGTGCAAGGCCCTGGGTTTAAATCCCAATATCAACATTTAAATTTTTATCATATTATATACTTTTTAAATCATATACAGTATATTTTGAGAGAGAAACCACATTTACCTAACTTTTTTTTTTATACCAGGGATTGAACCCAGGGACACCGAACCACATCCCCAGCCCTTCTTATTTATTTTTTTTATATTGAGACAGGGTCTTACTAAATTGCTGAGGCTGGCTTTCATTATGCAATCCGGTCTCGGCCTCCCAAGTCGCTGGGATTACTGGTGCACGCTAACATGCCCAGCACGTAACTTTTATTATAGTATACAACTATAATTGTTCTATTTTATTATCACCTATTTGTTGTTTATTTCTTATTTTTAAGAGAGAGGGACAGTGATTGAGAGAGAAAGAGAGAAACAACTTTTATTTAGTTTTTTCATGTGGCTTTCGTTGCCCCAAGACTTCGTTGTGTATGTGTTGCTCAGGTTTGAACCTGTGTACTTGCGCATGCTGGGCAAGCGTGGTAACTGCCGAGCCACCCCTCGAGCCCCTGTTGTTTATTTCTTATGGAGCCTGATTTAAACTTTTCCATATGTTTGTATAGTTTGGGTTTGGCACTATTTATGCTTTCAGGCATCTACTAGAGGTCTTGGAACAGAATCCTCATGAATGAGGTGGATCCTGTCTGTGGATCCTGCGCTAGGGTAGTGGCAACAGGAATGACAAGAAGGGGACAGATTTAACTTGGATGGAATCGAAGTTGAGATGTTAAGGTAGCTGCAAGCTCGTGCTTACCGCAGTATTATTCACAGTAGCCACGATAGGGAAATGACCTAGATGTCCACCAATGGGTAAACGGATAGAGGAATCGTGCCTGTACATAGAGTGGTATATTGTTCAGTCTTTAAAAAGAAGGAAATTCTTCCATTTGCAACTACACAGATGAGCCTGGAGGGCATTACAATAAGTGAAATAAGCAACACACAGAATCTCCCTTACACATCAACACTAAAATACTAGAACTCAAAGAAGCAGAAAGTAGAAAGGTGGTTGCTAAGGACCTGGGCAGGGGAAATGCTGGTCAAAAATGCAGAGTTTCAGTTCTGCAGGATGAGTAAATTCTGGAGATCTAATGTACAAATAGTGCCTATGGATGAGCAATACTATTTTGTACACTTCAGAAAATATGCTAAGATCTAATGTTAAGTGCTCCTACCACAAAAGGAACAGAAAGAAGGAAAGTTGGTGGGGGGGGGAGACAAAAAAGAAGCAAGAGGAAAGCAATGAATAAATTGATGGTACGGATTGTTGGTGTTATGGTTTGGATATGAGGTGTCACCTAGAAGCTCCTATGTTTATGCAGGAATGTTCAGAGGTGAAATGATTGGATTGTGACAGCTGGCAGATGAGGATGGCTGGAGGAGGTGGGTCACTGGGGGTGTGCTCTGGAAGGGTGCATCTTCCCTGTGCCCCTTCACCCTTACTCTCTCTCTTCCTGGCTGCCATAAGCTGAGCAGTCGTCTCCACCACACCCTTCCGCCATGCTGGGCTCACCTTGGACCTGGAGCAGTATAGTTAGCAATACAGTCAAAGTTCTCTATGGACTGAGATCTCTGAAACAGTGAGCCTAAATAAACTTCTCTAAGTCATCCTTGTCAGGTATTTTGGTCACAGCAATGAAAAGCTGACTTAATGCAGTTGGTTTCACTGTTGTATACTTATCTCCAAACACATCGAGCTATATACATTAAATATCTACAGATTTTTACATGTCAATCATACTTCAAAGAGGGGTTTTTTAAATTTTGGAATTGGAGATTGTCTCTATAGGAACTGGCAATGAATTGGATGTTGGAGACAAGGATGTAAGAGAAACTTTGGATGGGGTGGAGCAGTGGCTTAGCACTTGGAGAGCTTGCCTGGCATGTATGAGGACCTGGGTTCAAACCATAGCACCACATACCCAACTAAGCACTGGAGAAACAAAGGCCAGATGAAAAAATAAATAAAATTGATTCTCTCTTTCTCTCTCTCTCTCTTAAAAAAAAATCCAGTACATACTGTAATCTCAGAGGTTCAGGAGGCTGAGGCAGGAGGACTGCAAGTTCAAAGTCAATCTCAACAACTTAGGGAGCCCAAAGCAACTTAGCAAGACTCTATCTTAAAATAAAAAAAAAAAAATAAGGGGCTGGAGCAGTGGCTTAGCAGTTGGAGCACTTGCCTGGTGTCACAAGGACCTGGGTTCAAACCCCAGGACCACAAACACAACTAAGTGTTGGAGAAACAAAGGCCAGATGAAAAAATAAATAAAATTGATTCTCTCTTTTTCTCTCTCCCTCTCTCCCTCTCTCTTTCTTAAAAGAAAAAAAGAAAGAAAGAAAAGAAAAGAAACTGAAGATGACTTCAGGCTACTATGTAGTTAGTAGAACCACCTTACTGGGAAGTGGAGAGTGTAATGAGATAGATTAGAAACACAGATCAACAGTTCTGGTTTTGGTGATGTTGAATTTGGGGTGCTACTGGTAATACACACCTATAGTCCTAGCCACTTGAGAGGCTGAGGCAGGAGGATGGCTAGAGCCTAGAAGTCAAGGTCAGCCCGGGTAACACGGATGGAATTGAGCCTGACGTGGAGGTTATGGTGTGGCATGAGGCACTGTCAAGCAGGGCAAACTGAGCTGGCTCCTTTGAGCAGAGAATAGTATTGTCCCCCACCCTGGAGGACACCTGGTGCCAGAAGCCAAAGGGTGAGCCTAGGAGGGAGGAGAAAAGTAAGCGTAGGTTAAAGAAACAAGTCCACGGCACTAGTTGGGAAGCTGGGCAGAAGGGTGGCCTGGCCCCCAGAGACTCCGATTGGGATATTAACACATACTTCAGAGAATGAAAATACAGTCAGTTTGGGGAGTAACCACTTAAACCTCAAGAGTTGAAATATGCCCCTAATTTGCCCACTGTTTGGAGCTTTTCAATAATGTGTCAGCCCATCTGTCTGTCCAAAGGGTGAATAAGAAACTCACAACTACCCTTTCCCATCAAAGGCTGTATCCTGAGAGATGTTCACTGTGGCACTGTTTACCGTGTTTCACCGCATAATTGTCGGACCCTGTGTTTTCAGTCCAAAAATTGCATAATTGTTGCAAGATATAATTCTGTTTATTGCACTGCTTAAAAGGTAATCAGAGGGGCTGGAGCGGTGGCTCAGCGGTTTCGGCACTTGCCTGGCAAGCACGAGGACCCGGGTTCAAACCCCAGCACCACGTACACAACTAAGTGTTGGAGCAACTAAGGCTGTGTGAAAAACTAAATAAAGTTGTTTCTCTCTTTCTCTGTCTCTCTCACTGTCCCTCTCTCTTTAAAAAAAAAAAAAAAAAGGTAATCAGAGGGGCTGGAGCAGTGGCTCAGCGGTTACAGTGCTTGCCTGGCATGCACAAGTATGCGAGTTCAAACCCCAGCACCACATACACAACAAAGTGTCAGAGGAATGAAAGTCACATAAAAATCTAAATAAAAATTGCTTCTCTCTCTCTCTCTTTCTCTCTCACTGTCCCCTCTTTCTTTAAAAAAAAAAAAAAAAAA
>PVKS010021577.1:0-35001 GCA_004027875.1 Aplodontia rufa | reverse complement strand
AATCTACTTATGAGTTTGAGCAGTTTATTGATGGAGTTTTTTGGATCTTCCAGATACAGGATCATGTCATCAGCAAATAGAGAGAGTTTGACTTCCTCTCTTCCTATTTTTATCCCTTTGATTTCTTTCTCTTGCCTAATTGCTCCAGCTAGGGTCTCAAGAACAATATTGAATAAAAGAGGTGAGAGCGGACATCCTTGTCTTGTTCCCAACTTTAGTATTTTTAATATTTTGTATTTTTAATATGTAAAAATTAAAACTTTTTTGATGACTGCCCTAATTTTCTTATCTTAGCTTTAATAGATATGAACAAATTTTTATTATATTCCTGAAATATTGAAATAAACAAGGCAATAATTCACCATAAGTTTTATTTATGTAAAAAATGATATTTTAAAAAACCATTTACTGCAAAAATTATTTTTCTTGAATCTTTTTGTACTGTTTTAGTATAGTTCACAATAACTTAGTATACATTTTATTAATAACTAGAAGATCTTGAAGTCTCTGAAACACTAGTGATAAGGAGTTATATTTATTCTGATTTGATCAGTATGCACTGTATACCCATATGGCAATATCAAATTGCTCCTCAAAATATGTAAAATTATCATATTAATTAAAAGTCTAAAGAAAAAATGTTAAGGAGATTGAAATGCTACTACTCTGATTTCATAATTACACAGTGAATACATGTATCAAGTTGTCAAACTATCCCATAAATATGTAACATTTATATAATAATTCAAATATTTATATAAAAAAGAAATCAAATAATTGTAATTAAGGTGATTTACTTTGTGGAAGGAATGTGTGTGTTTGTGTATTGCTGTGTGTGTAATAGTAAGCATTTAATGCATGTATAACAAGAACTTATTGACTGAAAACACAACCTTTACAAACTTTGCAACACACTACTGGCTCCAGTTGCAGGGCATAATGTAAAAAGTAAGATATGTTTTATAATGTCTGTGGATTCTGTCTTATAAAGGAAACACATAATCATTATTGCTTAAATAATGCAAGAACTAACATTTGTTCCTGAAATACACCTTTCCCAACGAGTTGAAAGACATAGTGCTTCAAAAAATAATTCCCAAAATGATCATATATATATATATATATATATATACATATGTGTGTATACACATATGTATATATATATATTTGGTAAGAATTTTTTCTCTGTAATTACTACTATTTTCTCTCTTCATATTCTGGACATGTTCATTCTGATAAATGGTCACTCACAGAAGTTGTTACTTTCTGTAAATGTTATCTGATTCAATTTTGTCAACTTATCAACTTTTCAAAACTGTTTTATTTCTTGTCAGGTCTTTAGTCATCTTGAGTAGGATGTCAAAATATCAGATCACCTCTTCCATCCTTTTTTACTTTTATTCTCTGGTGGTTTCTGGTAAATGAAGTGATTGGTTTGGGACAGATGAGGTTTGTTTGGTTTGAAAATGAACATTTTTGTGCAGATGTTATATTCAATTTTTTTTTCTTTATTTGAACAACTGGGCACCACACTGGATGACAAGATGACAGAAGTATTTTTAATTATATCGAATTAATTTATTTAGCGGGGTAGAACTCACACACCCGTGTGTGGTCTCCACAAAATAATATTGTAAGCACAGTTTAATTCCTAGTGCCACCATCTGCATTTGAAGCTATTCAAGCACTATATCTATGCAAAAGAGTGAAGGGGAAGGGTGCATTTCAGACAAAGCACAATAACTAAGTAAATGTGCAGGGCTTCTAGAACTTTCCTCACATTCATCTTGCATTCATTTCCTACTTACATACAATGACATCAAAATCAGACAACACCAACACTACAATGAATGACAAGTTCTGAGTAAAGACTTGCATATGAGTTACCTCTAAAGGGCGTCTCCTCCCACTTCTGCATGTAATTTGGGTTAGTATAAGTACTTCTCACACACTGAACGGACAAAACAGGTCAGCACAAAGAATTATCTACTAAGTGGCAATTAAAATTTTGCAGATTAAGGGCTAGAGCACTGGCTCAGCAGTTATTGTACTTGTCTTGCATGTGTGGGTCAGTGGGTTCAAACCCCAGCACCACGTACACAACAATGTGTTGGAGCAACAAAAGACACATAAAAAACTAAATAAAATTGATTCACTCTCTCTCTCTCTCTCTCCCTCTCTCTCTCTCTCTCCTCTCTCTCTCTCTCACTATCCCTCTCTCTTAAAAACAAAAAAAATTGCAGATTAAAAGTTTTCATTTCGTTGCTCAACAAACATGTCTGTTCCACCTTCCTTTGTCCCAGACATGACCTTCAAATAAAAGGAATTTTGGGTGAATTAAAGTTTAAAATAAGCAAAATACTGAAATACTTAAAGAATTCCATTTGATTTATTTTTTTGTTTTGTGAATTAATCTTAAAAGTAATGCATTGCACCACACAAACACCACTTTGTTTCATTCCATTGCCTGGTCTTTGACTTTCCAAAAATAAGCTAATTAAAGTAATTATTATTTTACATAGTAAGGACTTCAACTGAGAGTAGGCAGTTTAATGCATTTCCATGTTCTCTATTGTAAAATAAAGTTGGAATGGACACTGTTATCAATATCTGCAATAACAAAAAAAATGTACCTCAGTAAATTTAGTCAAATGCTTTCATATTTTTGGGGAATCAATTTGATTTTATTCTGATAAGAAAAAAATTATCATATGGAATATAGCATCAATGGAAGAACCCAGAAAGAACAGTAGCAAAATCAGTTTAGTCTTTAAGTTGTGATTCATTCTCAGGAAAACCTCCCATATTAGAAAGGTATACTTTCTCTGAAACCTAAGAGAAAATGGATTTTCCCCTTGGCTTTACTGAGATTTTTTTTTTTTTTTTTAAAGAGAGAGGTACAGTGAGAGAGACAGAGAAAGAGAGAAACTACTTTATTTAGTTTTTCACATGGCCTTCGTTGCTCCAACACTTAGTTGTGTACGTGGTGCTGGGGTTTGAACCCGGGTCCTCGTGCTTGCCAGGCAAGCGCCGAAACCGCTGAGCCACCGCTCCAGCCCCTATTGAGGTTTTTTTAAAACTGAAATTGTGTACTCTTTGCCCAACATCTTCCCATTATCTCCACTCTTTCTAAGGGAAAGAAAGTATTTACAAACTATATATCTGGAGAGTCCACAATATAAAAGGAACTCATAACTCAATCGATAAACAAAAGCAAAAACAAGCAACTAAACAAAAGACAAAATAAATAGCAACAACAACAAAACAAGTCAAGTAAAACAAGAGCATAGAACCCAATTAAATATTTCTACAAAGAAAATGATCAACGATTATGTAAAAAGGTATTCACATCACTAATCATCAAGGAAATGCAAATCAAAACCTCAGTGTGATGCTACCTTACACCTGTTATGATGGCTGTTATAAAAAGACAAGATGTGCCAAACTATTAGCCAGAGTGTGGAGAAAAGAGAATCCGTACACTACTGGTACAACCTTTACAGAACAATGGAATAGTATAACCATTACAGAAAACAATATGGAGGCTCCTCAAATAATTAAAATAGAGCTACTATAAAATTCAGCAATGTCACTGCTATAAAATACAGACAGAGAAGATGAAATCAGTATCTTGAAGAGAGATTTGCACCCTCATGTTCATTATAACATATTTACATATCATTACGTAGCCATTTGGCAAATCTGAATAAAGCAAAGTTGTTGTACTGAGTTTTAACCAACAATTGGAAAACTTAAAATTTCTTTCTGCCTTTTCTGGTTTTCCTATTTTAGCTAAGTCCTTACAATATTTTATATTTGTATAAACTCTACCATGGCATATAATAATGTTTTCATGGTAATTGTTGATTTTTGTACTTATACTTGCCCAGGTTTTCTTCATTTATATTTATTCTTGTTCACATACAAACTTATTTTTTATACTTACACTCAATGTTAATTGACTGACAATTTGAATTCATTTTAATGTTCAACCTCTAGGCCTTTTACCTTTATTTTTATTTTTAATTGAAATATCACATTTGTACTTAATTATGAAGAATAATGTAATAATTTGACACATTTACAGTGCATAATAAATTAAATCAGGATAATCAGCATTCATATCTCTTCAAATATTATCATTTCTCTATGCTGGGAACATTTAATCTCTTCTCTAGTTATTTTGAAATATATAATTAATTATTGTAGACCAAATTAGGAAACAATAAGGCATGATGATGTTTATTAATATCTTTCTTTTATCTCTAACTTTCATAAGTCTTTGTTTCATTTTTTCTCATTATGTATATTTCTAAGTCTTCTGTGGATATCTTCCTCCTACTCACTTGAGACTTATTTTATACTTTAAATTGTTTTTTGTTTATATTTTCCAGGAAATTTTACCCTATGGACTCATTTTGCAATTGTGATTCAATCCTCTGCAATCATATACTCTGGTTCAGATAAAATTTAGAGAGCTACCAGAATTAAAAGATTCAGCTTTGGAAGGATGAAAGTGCCTTACAAGATTGGTAAGGAGGATGCAAAGAATGGATTGCTTTGGTGGCTCAGTTTATTCTAAGTCAATGTCATAATTTGGAAGCTCCTGTGTTAATGCAAATGGTGAAACCATTAGATTGCGAGAGCTGCAACCTAATGGGTGGATTAATACATCTGATGGATTAATAATTGGAATGAATTACTGGTGGTAACTGTGGGCATGGATGGAGGAAGTGGGTCACTGGGGGTATCCACTGAGGATTATATATTTTGCCCCTGACTCCTCCTGTTCTCTCTCTACTTCCCATTTTCCCCCAAGATGAGCAGATTTCCTTTAGCATGACCCTCTGTAGTGATGATCTAATCACCTCAAGCCCAGATTGGTGGAGTCAGAGGACCGTAGTCTGAACCTCTGAAACCATCAGCCGAAAAGAAACTTTTTCCTCCTCCAAGTTGTTCTTGTAAGGTATTTTTGTCATAGTGATGAAAAATGTACTAACATAATGTTAGAAGTCAGTCAACAGATGCACTCCAATCCACCAGTGCCTACAGCTTAACCTTGCGTTCTTGTCCACAGACTCATCAGTCCCCCTAGGTTGACTCACGGTTTTTGCATCTTCAGGGCTGTTATCCAGAGCGTACTGTTCTTGTTCTATTTATATTGACATCTGAAGCTATTCCCACCCTTAACCACACATTACTCAATCCACGTATTATTAAGTTGATCATTGCTGGCCTGCCTCCTTCAGTCCTGCCTGCACCAAGAGCATGCTGCAATCCCATCTCTGAGACAGCCAAGGTAGACCTATGCCTTATTACTGAAATTGCTCTAAGGTGAGATTCATTGACACCATTAGTAATCTGTGCCACTGACTATGTGATCTGACTTCATTTCTGAACTGACACCATTGTATACTCTTTTTGTTGAAACTTTCTACTTAGTTTCTGTGTTAGTATACCATTTTATTTTTCTTCATTCTTTCCTATTTTCTTTGTGATTTCTGTGTGTTTGCCTTCCTTTCATGCCCCTTTAACATTAGTTTCTTATCTTTCTAAAGTCTGTTCCGTTTGCTTCATTCTTCCTTTATTTTTAATTAGTTAATAAAATCCCATGGTTTCAAACATCATCTGTGTGTTTAAATCATCTAGCATCTAGTGTATCCACATTATACAGATCCTAACTTTCCCCTTTAATTGCTGAAATTGTTGTTGTTGTCATGGCTGCTTATGACTTCCATGGTGCCAAATGAGGCCACTTCGTCTCTATCCTCAACTTTCTGGATCTCACTATAGCTTTTTCACTCAGTGGGCTTGACCTTTATATCTGACACTTTTCTCCTGCTTTTTTTAATTTTTCATCCTTTTTAACTTATGGCTACAACTTAGTTTCCTGTTCTAGTTGTCCTTATGCCACTATAGATGCTTGGGGATTTTTTCCCCCTTAGCCCTCTTCCCGTCTCTTTATAAACTGGCTCATTAACTGATCTTCTCCAGTGCCACAGCTTTAAATCTTTTATTCTAAAGAATATATCTGTATCTATATCTATATCTACTTGTCTTTAGTTCTGATCTTTTCCTTAGTTTCCTTCCTAATATCTTATATTCTATATAGCATTCCCAGCTCTGGATTTTATGAACATCTTGGAGTCTAACTCATATTTTCAGTTCTTCCTTATTTTGTCCTCCCTCATTCTTCCCTATCTCAGTAATGGACCCACTACCATCTACAGAAGATATACACGCTGTGAACTTCACTCTTTAGTCTGCCCATTTATCTTGCCCTCTTATTCCATTCACCAAGTCGTATTCATTTGCATCCCTATTGGATTTTATGACTATTTCCACTATGTTCTCGTTACCTTAATCAAAGCCACCACTAACTGCCTCTTGCCTGGTGAGGTATACAGTATTACCACTCATCATCGTCCGTGTATTTTACCTCTGGAAAAATTACACATCCCTGTTCCACTGATGTCAGATTTGGGTGTACAGCTGCTTCAGCAAATGAAATGTGAACAGAGCTGAGACAAGTCACTTGCTAGAAGAAACTTTAAGAGATGACTATGCTTCTCTCAGGCTTTATTCTTCTCTGTGACAGTCAGTGACAGTGTTTCAGAAAATGAATGCTTCATCAACCTTGATTTTAGCTTGAGGACGGTGATAACGTACAGCAGAGAAAGCCAACCCACAGTGGAGGTGATGGGTGGGTGAAGAAAAGCCTACGCCTTTGTCTTTGGTGGTCACTGAGATGTCCATGATGTTTCTTATCAAAAGTTAAGCTGTGCTATCTTGACTGGTATAGCAGATTAAAGACTGTATGACTGCAACTGATTTCTCTGATCTCACACTTCTCCCAGAATGCTTCCTGCACTATAGGACACTTCTTTAAAATTTGTTTTGATTAAGTAATTGAGTTGTTCTATAATCATCAATGTGTATAAAGTAACAACTTATGCATTTGGTCCTAAACTAGAGTTATCCCCAATTACCCACCCTTATCCCTCCCCCCTCCTTCCCAATATATCTCTAGGAATGCCTTAGGTTGTGTGTCATTACACCCTATATTTTTCTAATTATTTTGAAATTTGTTTTTTCCAAGGTAAATGAAAAATATTAAAATCATAGAAAAATCATAATTCAAATTATTCATGTTCATCTAATATTTTTCTATCTTTAGATCCATTCTCAGATAAGACCATTTTGAACAACTTGTACTTTTCATCTAACTTCCTGAGTACATCTGTTACTAATATGGAAGTAGTATAAAGATACTAACTCATTGTCTTTCATGGTGAGGTTGTAAGTCACATCTTCCAACAGTGAAGTATAAAATTTAACTGTTATAGAGGGATTACTTGTGTTAACTTTTCACTGGTTGAGTTTGTACATGTTCTGAAATGTAAACAAAGTAATAATAAAGACATATAAATTAAGGTAAATTATTATAAAATAAAATGTTCTAATGTCAATTCTGAAGCCTTGAGATGAGGCCACCTTGGAAATCAAAAATAAATTTTACCGTTAAAGCCATGCAATAAAGATGGTGTTCATTTACCTACACAAGGTCTTCAACAATCTATCTTGCCAGGTACCTATGCTTTAACTTTACATATATTTTCCCTTTAATAAAAGTAATGGGATGATTAAGAAGATATCAGATGATAAGATGTATAATTATACAAATGAGAAAGCAAGCTCATACCTATTGATTGACTAAGAAAAGTTAAGAAATGGAAAAACCAGTTCTCAAACTCAAGCCTTATGATACCAAAACCAACACTCTTAAGATACTGTTAGTTTCCGATTCTGTGAAGTTAACACTGTATTACATATTATTTCCATTTTTACTTTCATAATTTTACTCACTAATTTAGAAATATGGAATTTTGGTTGGCATTCCAATATGATTATATTCATTCCATTAGGAAATTATAATCACAGTCATTTGTTTTCTTCTTTGATGTAATGGTTATGCAATCACTTTTATATCAATCTCAATCAATTCTCAATTACAGAAAGGGAATGAGAGTAGGAATATAAAATTATCTACTGTGTAAAAATATTTCTATGTCCAGAGGATTGAAAAAAAGGGTAAAATGGCTATATACATATTCTTTCTCTCACTGGAGATAGTGGCTCCACAAATTAATCTGAACTTTTTCTTCTCCTATTTACCCAGCATGTATACTCTATAGCAAAGGGGAATTTTTCTACTTTCATTTAGACACATGTCAAACTTAGGGCTTTATACAATGCTAGATGTTGAATGGAAGGAGAAAAAAACAGTTACAATCTGTAAATGCTACAAATTTAATAACAGACTAAGAATAGTAGGTAAAAATTTTATAGCTTTTATACATGTAAAAGACTAAAGATAACTACCAAATTATGCTTGCACACAAGAATTACATTTCTTTTTAAACAAGACAATTGGTACCATTTATTATTAATGCATTATACTTATATACAATAGTAGAGTTTATTTTGACATAATCATGCATGCATGGATTATAATTTGCTCCATCTCAGTCAGTCCCTAGCACTGCTCCTTTCCCTCACCACCCCCTCCTCCTGTTCCCTTTCCTCTATCCTACTCATGTTCCTTCTATTTACAGCGTTTTCTTAACACCAAAAAAAAAACAAAAAACAACAAACAAAACCCCCCAAACATCCTAATTAACCAATAGGCAAAAGAACTAAATAGATAACTTTTTAAACCAAGAAATACAAATGGCCAGCAAATATTTGAAAAAAGTGTTCAGCATCACTAGCAATTGGGGAAATGAAAATCAAACCTACATTGAGATTTCATCTTATTCCAGTCAGAAAGGCAATTGTAAAGCATCCAAATAATAATAAAATCTGGAAAAGATTTGAGAAAAAGATATACTCCTACATTGTTGATGAGATTGAAAATTAGTACAACCTCCCTGGAACACAGTATGGAGATTCCTTTAAAAAAATTAGGAATGGAATGACCATATTTCAGCTATCCCACTCTTTAGTATTTATTCAAAGGGTCTAAAACCAGCACACTAACATTCATCAATGTTTATAGCAGCACAACATAATACCAGGCTTTAGAAGTAACATAGGTGCCCATCAACAGATTAATGCATAAAGAAAATGTGTTTTATATATATGTATATTGAAGTTTCAATCAGCCATAAAGAAAAACGAAATTATGGCATTTATGGGTAAATGGATGGAACTGAAGAACATCATCCTAAGTGAAATAAGTCAGACTCAGAAAGTTAAGGAGAGAATGTGTTCTCTCATAAGTAGGAGCTAGACCTAATTAAGGGAAAACATGTGCACGGGGGAATTTCATGAAAATAAAAGAGAGATCAGTGGAGTAGAGGATAGGAATTGAGGATGAAGGAATGGGAAAAGGGAAGAATGGTGGAATGAAATTGACCAAACTATACTATGTACATATCTGAATACACCACAGTTAATTTCACATTTATGTATATCTCCAGAGCAGAAATTTAAAAAAATTAAAAATTGTGTAATTTAAATTGAGCTCTCACCCCATTATTTTTTTCAAAACAAAACAATTCATAGATATAATAATGTGATTATATTTTAAAAGCTCATTATTTAGACTCAAATGATTCCCACAATACATTTATATAACTCTAGTAAATTTTGAAATAAATTTAGTAGCTTATGAATTTTGATATACTTAGATATGGCAAATCTTGAGAAACTTATAAACTATAGATACTTGCTAGGGTTTCCTGAAACTGTCTCTCTTCTTTCTGCTTTTATTTGTCCGTAAAGTGTGGTTGGACACCTGCATTGAGGAAATTCTCACACTCTCACTTGTGACATACCTTGAGTAGTCATAGGATTTTTCTTAGATTCATCATGCTAAGTTCCGTTTTCCTAACTGAACCACAGACTTCTTGAGACAACCATTCTGTAGCCACTTAGAACCATGAACGTTCCTTCCAAAGAGATGATGAGGTGATAAGTTTCTTTCAAAAGTGTTAGAGTAGTAGTATATTTTCCACATCATAACCTTACATATTCTTTCTGATTTATTTCATTTAAAAATATGTCAGCTTTGAAATCAAATCCTTGGTTGTTTAAATATCATCTCCATGAAAGTTAGATGTAACCTTTAATCAAATTTATATTTTTATCAAAAAAGAAGAAAGGTGAATTCTTTATGTATCTTAAAAGAACATTGTACTTCTCAACATCTATTTTCAATCCTAATATCATTTGTATTAGCTCCTCGTTGTGATCATAACTTAACTCCAGCTTAGGTATACTGAAAAATAAGTGATACTATACTTTTTACATAAACAAGCTAATGCACATAAAGGCTAAAGCATATGCAGCTCTTCGTATAATACCTGGTACATACTACAAACTAGGAAGAATGTTCATTATTGTTAAATTCTACTCATAACTTGATCATTTAATATCTTTTTCAAAACACTAAACTATATAAAATTGTCCAAAAGTATTCAAATACAATTTTTTTTGCAAAGTTAGACTAAGTTTGAAAACAAATCAGTAGCAACAATTATTTATTGTTAAATAATTTTTCAATTGTTTTATTTTTCCTATTTCTCCGTACCCCAGTATATTTAACCTGGATATTTTAAGTTTTTAAAGAAATAATTTTTTTCACTTTAGAATGTAAGAAACATTTATACTCATAATAACTATATTTTAGTCTTGTAAATGATCCTAATTCTGCTTATATAATGTTAGTGGTATTCATCATAGGATATATTTTTATTTTATCTCAGTGAAATCATTAAGTAGATGAAAACTACAGGCTAAGGAATACTGAGGATATTGATGCGATTTTAATCAACAGTATATTATTTGTCTCTCAAAGTAAAATCTCAATTAATTGTAGCATTAACATCATATTCTATATTCTGTTCCAACTGAGTAATCCCAAAAGAATTAATTTACATCCAGTTTTAGGTATTTGTCCTTCTTGAATTGTCAACTAGATTCTGATGAGCTTTACATTAGATACATTACTTCCTGCTCTTTCTGAATGTTTGAGGATTTTTATTTTTTTCTGAAAAGAGTAAAGATATCTGTTATACAATTAATATTTCTATTAGAAATCTCAAAAAAGCTATTAACAAAATAATTTTTATTTCGAATGACATTATTCATTATGAGATCAAGGTGGCAAACAGCTAAGTGCGCCAAAAAACTCTGGGCAGTTTAGAGTCCTTGCTTAATAAATTTATTTATAATCTTTAGACACAAGTAAGAAAGAAAGCTCTGATTAGCTTTTTTGGACATCTGTGAATTCATTTGTTTTATTGATGTTAAGTTTTTTGAGTTCTTTATGTATTCTGGATGTTAATCACAAATGGACAAAATAACTAAAACAGACAGTTATCAAAAGAAGAAAAATGAATGACCATTAAATATGTGAAGAAATGTTTAACATCTCCAGCAATTAGGGGAACGCAAATCAAAACTACATTGAGATTTCATCTCATTCCATGCAAAATGGCAATTATCAAGAATAAAATTAATAATGAATGATGGTGAGGATGTGGGGGAAAAGCGCAGTTAGACATTACTGGTGGGACTGCAAATGAGTACAACCACTCTGGAAAACAGTATGGAGATTCCTCTGAAAAATAAGGAAAGGAACCACCATATGGCCCGTCTATTCCACTACCCAGTATTTATCCAAAGACCTAAAATCAGCACACAAGAGGGATACAGCCACATCAATGATTATAGCAGCATAATTCACAATAATGAAGTTATGGAATCAGCCTTGGTACCCATCAACAAATAATGGGAAAAAGAAAGTGTGGTATATTTACACAATGAAGTTTTACCTAGTCGTAAAGAAGAATTATGACAAATTATGGCATTTGCTGGTAAATGGATAGACCTGGAAAACATTTGCTGGGGGAAGAAGGAGGGATTGGAAAAGAGATGAAGGGAGGTATGAATCTGACCAAAATTTTTTAATGTACATACATAAATATACCACAGTGCATTCCTTCTTTATGTATAGCCAGAATGCACTAATTTTAAATAAAACTACAAATAAATTTTTAAAAAGAAAAGAAATTGTAAGAAACAGCAAACAGATATTTTTGCTAGTTCCCCTTGTTCAAATGGCTGTTATGGTTGTTAACATTGCTGAAGTTCTTGAAGTTTCTTTTTATATTGCTTTCTTTTAAATTTAATTTTCTTTTAAATTTAAATTTCTTTTAAATTTGTCACTGGAATTTAGGATAAAAGCATTTTTCAAGAACTTGGGAAAATTTAGGATCTAGTTAGCAAACATACAGCCTAATGGAACTATTATTTATGCTTTAAAAATAATTAAGACTGTGCTGGAGTGGTTGCTCAGTGGTTCCAGTGCTTGCCTGCCTGTACAAGGACGCAGGTTTGTACCCCAGTACCATGTACACAACAAAGTGTTGGAGCAACAAAAGCCACATGAAAAGAATAAATTAAATTAATTCTCTCTCTCTCTCTCTCTCTCTCTCACTGTCCCTCTTCTCTTAGAAAAAAATAAATCAGAACTTTATATACCAGTTGCAATGTTGAAAAATGCAAAAAGAAAAAATTATAATAAACTCAAGCTATACTTTTATATTGGGATAGTGAATAAGCAAGTATGAATTTATGTACTGATGTGTATGTTTGTATCTGATGTTATGTATATCTTCCTCTGTTCATTCAAGAGTGTGAATCACTCTTGATTGCTGAAAATCTGAATGATGATGTATCCCTGCCATTCGTAGTCACAACAGGTGCTAGTGAATTCTGTTACTAATCTCTCTTATGGGATGGTAATCCACTTTATGTAAATTTAGACTCTTCCACACACACAAAAAATCTGTAAAATATTATATATTTTCTGAGAATGAAGGATTCAGGACAAACAGCTGTCTGAAAATATAGGAGTCAATCACCTTCAGCGAGAGGCAGAATATAACTGCTTAACTGGGAAGACACAGCTGGGCAGTAATATGAATTTAGCTGCAATATTTAACAAATTAGTGGAGGTTAATTGTGACATGGGACGGACGAATGGGAGGCCTGGCAGCCGTAGCAGGCTTTCTTGTATACATTCCACCAAGCATGTGCATGCTCACACGGAGTGCGGCAAGGCTTGAGAGACCATCCCGCATGATGTAAGCCTGGTGGAAGGAAACGTGGCCATGGGGAGATAGTCTTGAAATCCCACCAGGGACGTAGAGCTCTACCTCGGATATGAAACCAAAGGCAATCTGTGGAGGAAAGACAGGTAAACACTAGCATATTTAGGAAACTGGTAGAAACCCACTGCAGCTGAAGGCAGAGAACGCTACCAAGGATTCTCTCTGGGGAAGTGCAAGGCACATTATTACAGGTATAGAAGTGGCAGGAGCATAAGAAAGGCCATTCACCCAAGCCCAAGGGACCAGTAAATGAATGCTTTGTCAGAAAAACAGAATTTTCCCTTTCCCCACCAACAATGTTGATAACAAATAATAACAGAATATTTTCATAAGAGTTGCAAAAATGAGTCTACAAACTCTCTCTGTGCTGCAGCACAAAATAAAGACAAAACTGAAGATGGAATAGGCTTTAAGAAAATCCCTCTGACAAGCTAACTCTTGTTCTAAGTACAACATTTTTCTAGACTCAATTAACTAACTCCCCACCTTAAAAACTTAGCATAGGTAAAGGTATAGCCATGTCTAGGCAAAATGTACCTTAATCTCTCTGAACATATAGTTTTCTGGCTCTCAATAAAAAATGCAAAGAATATGAAAAGGCAAGAATAAAACACTGTTAAACAACATTCTGATGATGTTGGAGTGGTGGCCTAGAGGTTTAATGCTTGCTTAGCAAGGGCAAGGACACAAGTTCAAACCCCAGCTCCAAATACGCAACAAAATGTCAGAGCAATGAAAGTCAAATAAAAAGTTAAATAAAATTGATTCTATCTTTCTCTCTCTCTCTCTGTCCAAAAAATTAAAACAAAACATGTTGATCAACAGAACTAGATTTAACTATAGCAGAGGTTTCAGAACAACCAATTTGAAATAATTTTGATTTATATGTTAAAGGTGTTCATGTCAGTGTACAAGAGAAAGTGGGAAATTTCAGCAGGCAGATGAAATTGTAAAAATGGAAATTTTAGAAATAAAAACAAAACACAGTAAAAGAGTAAAAATCACATTGGTATACTCAGCACAGACAAGGAAGTAAATGGTGAACTTGAAAATAGATAATAGAACTTAGCAAACTTAGAGAAAAGTAAAATTAAGAGTCAGTGAGCCAAGAATACAATAGAACTTACTGGAGAAGAGGAAAAGCAAATGAATTGTCAGAATCTCAGAAGGGAAAAAAGAGGACTTAGCAAAAAAAATCTGAAGAACTAAGTGGCTTAATTTTATAGTGACAGATAATAATAGAGCCATAGGCTCAGAGATCACCAAGTAAGATAAACACACATACATTGACCTACACAGACACATGGACACCACTCTGCATATCGCTTTCTACTTAAATAGCTTAAAGTAAAAGATAAAATTATCTTGAAGGCAGACAGAGATAAAAAGATATATTATGAGTAGAGATGCAATGTAAGAAATATAATTGACTTATTGTCAGAAACCATGCAAGCATAAGACATTGAAATAAGCAGTTAAAGGGTTGAGAACAATTAAAATCCTGCCAGTGCTGAGTTCTGTATGCAGTGAAACTATGATTTCAAAAAAGAAGCTGAAAGGTAAATGTTCTTAGTCAAACAAAAAGTGAGACAATTTCCAGCAAACTTACATTATAAAATACTTCTAGGTAGAAGAAATATCGTACTACACAGAAACATGAATACACACACATGCTTGTGTGTGTACTCACACATACACACAAGCATTGGAAGTTAAATAAATTACAAAATAAAATTTATTTTCTTATTTCCTCTAAATGATACCTGCATAAAAATAGCAACAAATTCACTGTATACTTTTGTCAGAGATAAAATTAAAATCTATAGTAAGAATTTAAAAAGAGAGAATGGGACAAAGAAATTGGGAATATACTGCTTTAAGAAATGATACTAAGTATAAACCACTATAATAGTATTTGAAGTTATACTTTGATTGATTAAAGGTATCTATTACTATTATTGGCACAAATGTTTTAAAATGAAAAAAATGTATCAATAATAAAAATGGAGATAAAATGTGCTAGTTTGGATATCGTATAATCCCCACAAGCCCATTTGTTAAAGGCTTGGTCACAAGGATGCTTTTATTGGGAGACTGTAAAAAATTTAAGACATTGGAGTAAGGTCTATGGGTCATTGAGGATATGCTATTGGGGAGAACTTTTGGATGCTGATCCCTTCCTATTTCTCTTTTGCTCCCTGGCTCATGATATAAGAATTTCTATTCTTCCATATGCTCCCACTATTATATGCTGCCTTGCTACAGGTCCAAGGCAGTAGGACCAATTGATGATGGATAAGGGCTTTCCAAATCATAAGCCAACACAAACCTTTTTTATGAGTTATCTCAGGTGTTTTGTTGTAGTGGTAGGCAGCTGACTCACACAAGGTGTAATAATAAAAGTACTAAGAATGAATGAAAAACAAGGTGTAGAAACAGGATAAAATGAAGCTGATAGAACCACAAAGAAAGTAATTAATAAAATAGTACATTTTATTTCATTCATTATAATAATTTCTCCACAAAGAAAGTTTTTATGTACCAATTAAACAACAGGCTTTGGCAGATTAGTTTAAAAACAGCGAAAATCCATAAATCCACATATTATATATACTTCCTATAAAAGTATACTTTAGGTTTAAAGGTACAAACAGATTAAAAGTAAATAGAGAAAAGTATACCATCCAAATACTAATCAAATGGAAGCTTGAGGAGTATTATTAATTTAGACAAAATAATCTTCCCCTCCAAAAGGAAAACTAACTAAGATAAAGAGGGACAGTACGTAATGACAAAGGGATGGATTCTTCAACAAGATATAGCTATAACAATCCTAAATGTATGTGTATTTTACAATAGAACACACAAATGCATGAGGTATAAACTTTTAATTGAAAGGAAAAATACATAAATCCACAGATTAGGTTTGGAGACATCCATACATAGTACTTGACAGAGCATCTCAATAAATGACAAAAGAAGTAAACATACACAGTAGAATTGTAGATGAGTTGAAGTTTGGATTAATTAGCATTTTCTGAACAGTCCTTCATGTAAGAGGGGATTTCATATTCTCCTAATTGTACTTGAAGCATGCATCAAGGTAGATCATGTTTCGGGTCACAAAAGAAACATTAATTAAGAGTATGAATCACACAAAATAAGTCCTCAGACTGGAAACAATTAAAATTAAAATATCCATAAGAGAAAAATAGAAAATCACCATATATTTGTTAATTAAGTCATAAGCTTGTAAATAGCAAATGGGTTAAAGAAGAATTCTCAAGGGAAATTAAATTCTATTTTGAACTGAAAGAGAAATGCAACAATGACATACCTAAGCAATCCTTACAGCTAAATTTATAACATTAGTTCTCATAGTCGCAGAGACCAAAGTGTTCCAATGGAACATTGAAGTTTAACCTTAGAAATGAAGAATGTGAACAAATTTAAACCAAGGAAAATAGCAGTAAGGAAATACTAAAGATAAGGACAAGTCAGTAAATTGATGTATATCAATGAGAGTACATATGGAATAGAGTCCCTTACTTTTCATTCCATCAGTCAATTAATAACTATTAGAAAAAGGTAATATATTTTTTCATTTTCATTATATGCTTTTAACTATGGTTGAATTTAAAAGTACGATTTAAAAGCTAGTATCACATTTATGAAATAATATAATATAGACAATTAGCTCTGTAGGATATCAAAAGCATTTTGTCAAAAAGGAAGTAGAGTAATATTTTTGTCAACTATGCTTGGATAAAGCAAAATAAGTTTATATCATTCGTAAACTTTTTTTTTTTAAAAGAAGGACAGTGAGAGAGAGACAGAGAGAATCAATTTTTATTGAATTTTTCACATGGCTTTTGTTGCTCTGGCACTTATTTGTATACATGGTGCTGGGGTTTGAATGAGCATACTTGCGCATGCCGGGCAAATGCCTAACTGAACTGCCAAGCCACCGCTCCAGCCCCTCATTCATAGACTTTAATGTAAGTTTTTGTTTCAAATGTTCCAAATAATGATATTAGATGCAGATTACCACTATTTGATAAAGGAATAATTTGTATCTATCATGCTATTTCTTGCTGTTAATTGGAAGAAACCCAACTCAAGCTGAATTTAAATAAAGTAATGAATTATGATGCTTCAAGGTATTAAAGATCTGTGGGATTGAAGCTACTGAGGATTGAAGTTTTAATACTATAAGAAATAATTTTATTTTTCTTTCTTATTTCTTTTTTCAGGTCTGATATCTTCAAATTGGTGTCCACACTGGCTATTAATGTAATATGTTATCCTGGCCAGGTCTGAATCACGAACCTTCCTTTGTTAGTGAAAACGTAAACTCCAATCAAGCCATACTGAATGTGCCCTGCAGTAGAAAGGATCCTGTTATCACATTGGAAGGGGTTCTATCACAAGATTTACTCCAAGAAGAAAATTTGAAAAATGTTATGAAATGACATATTTTGAAGGATGAACATTTTTTCTCTTGACATATTGTTGAAAATTTAATAATGTGTGCTTCTTCATAAGCAACTCAAAGTACATTTGCTAACGTTGGCACATGGCATGTTAGAAGGTGTTTCTTTAATGAAAACACGCTGGCCCAATTCTTTTACTTTTTCCCTGCTCAGTTCTGTCAGTGGAGCCTGGGGAGTGAATACTGTGATCAATAACAGCACTCATTTCCGGTGATAACATTTACACCTTCAGGTACCACTCTCCTGCAGATGTTGATGAGAAAGTTTTCTATTAATTCTGAGGGAAGGCAGAGCTTTCTGTGACTCATCACTTTGGTCTTTTTGACCAGGAAAAGGTACCTGTAATTATTTAATCATACTTACTTTCAATCTAAATGATTCCTTTTGAATAATTGATTATCCAAAGGGCTTAATAATAATTGTCTTACTTAGCCTTTCACCAGTTTTACCTGATTATTTTAATCAACTTGATAGAAACATAATTTACATTCTACAGAAAGCATCCACTTAGAGTGTATGATTTTAGGAGCTTTGACAAATGTATACATTTATGTATCTACCAACACAATTACATCTTTAATTAAAATAACTAATCTTCCAGTACAAGGTGGCAAAATGAAAATAGAAGTTTGACTGGTATTTCTTCAGAGTCCTTGATAAACTAAAGCAATAGGAAAAATCAAAAACAGGAAGAAATACAAGTGGATATTCACATACAGATAAAGAAACGTGTGGACAGGTGAAGCAGCCAGACAAGGCTGTGATTATGCTTAGTGTTTTTAGTGGTGGCAAAAGATGTCTGTCAGCATGGAGTAACTCTGTCTTTCCATTTGCCTGAACTAAAAATTGTGAGTTTTTTTTTTTTTAAAGAGAGAGGAATAGTGAGCGCGAGAGAAAAAGAGAGAATCACTTTTATTTAGTTTTTCATGTGGCTTTCGATGCTCCAACCCTTTCTTGTGTACATGGTGCTGGGGTTTGAATTTGCATACTCTTGCATGCCAGGCAAGTGCCATAACTGCTGAGCCAGCAATTGTGAGCTTCATATTCCATAATCTATCCATCAGGAATTTTGTCTTTGTTCTACCTTTGAAATATATTTCCAATCTAACCATTTCCCAACATTCCCCATGATTTAATCAGGTCTACTTCTTTCCATCTTTAGCCTGGATTATTGAAATTAACTTCCTCACTGGTCTTCCTCTTTCCACCTTATTCTCCAAGTCAGCAGCCAGAACAATCCTTTTACAATTTAAGTCAGATCATGCTGTGACTGAGCTCCAAATGCTGGAATAGCTCTTTTTTTTTTTTCAGTTCTTTTAATGACCTACAAGAAGATCTAGGTCATATTTTCAAGCTTGCGCTTCTCTGACTTTAACTCCTAATATGCTTCCCCTTGCTGGCTTCCTTATTACTTTTCAAACAAGCCAGTCATGCCACCAGTTCAGTTGTTACACCGACTGTTCATCAACTTTTAACAGATTCTCTTCAGGTATCTAATTGTTTAGTTTGGGTCCCTTCAAAGTAAAAATAGATTCCTTGATGTACTGGAAGGTACAGGGAACACCAGTAGATAGAAAAGGAAATCATTCAGGAAAGGAACAGAGACCGGAGAATGTGTGCTTTAAAGATACCGTATAAATAACACAGTGGATTCACAGAGCTCAATTCCACTGGGAGACCATGGACAATGTTTAATACATGCCTGACCATCATCTCACCAAATAGGTGGTGAAACTCGTATTTATTTACATGCCAACTCCAATTAGTTAAGGGCCATTTGGGGGAAGAAACAGGTTCAGTTGCTCGCACTTTTGGGTTCTAGAGTGTTGTATTTTGGGTGAGGAATGTCCCCACGAAAGTTCATGCGTTGATATTATGGTCCCCAATGAAGCAATGTTCAGAAGCAGGCCTTTCAGGCAATGATTGAATCACAAAGGTTCTGGACCTCATTAGTGGACTAATCCATCAAATGAACTGATATCTTTGATAGTTAAAGGGACTCCTGGAAGATGGTACGTAGCTGGAGGAAGTGTGTGCTTAGGCCATGTGCTGGAAGGGCTTATTCCGTCCCTGTCTCTCACCCCCCCACTCCCTATTCCATGGGGTCAGCTTCTTTCCTCCACCATGCCCTACTGCCATGATGTTTCTGCAAAGGAGTCAGCTGACTGTGGACTGAAACCTCTGGAACTGGGAGCCAAAAAAAATGTTTCCTCCTCTAAGTTGTTCTTATCCAGTACTTTGGTCACAGCAATGAAAAACTAACACTTAAAGATATCTCCACAAGAGCAGGTCACACCCATAGTACAAATACCTGACTTCCTTTAAGCTTTGTTCAAATGTCACCATCCCTCAGCATGTCTTTTGAAGCCTCTATTTGAATTTCCATCTGGAAATGGAAGCTGGAGTGGGGGGTGAGGAAGAGGGAAGGGATAAGTCCTTCCAGCAGTGCCCTATTCTCCTCACCTTTGTCTTGCATTCCATTCTGACATGGTCTATTATTAATTAATTATTTTCTTCACTGGAAATTAGGGTCAATCAGGAGAGTGTTCTTTCACTAATGTACCTTTAGCATTATTAATAGTGAAGAGCTCATGGAAGACCTTGCTAAATATTTGTTGAAGGAATAGAATAATTCAGCCCAAATGGAATATTCAGAAAGACCCTCCTTTACCGCCTAATCCATAGTAACCAGGCACTTTCCTATTTGTCATATCTTATTTGAACTCCATTTTTAGTGTTTACTCTTAGACTTGCTGCGCACCACCAACAACTATAAATTCCATGACACAAAGGACTTTAAATTTCTTATTTAGTTATTTGTTTTCAACACCTAGAATTGTATCTGGCATGTAATAGTTGCTATAAATATATGTTGAAGGAATGGAGGAATTAGTGACTAAAGGGGCCATGGGTTCTAAGTCAGTAGTCTCCCTAGATGGCAGGAACAAAACCTGAAATGAAAAAAGGTGGCTTTCTGGGTACGTATCCAAGAGAAATGAAAACAGTATGTCAAAACGCCATTTGTACTGGGCATGGTAGTGTACACTTGTAATTCCAGCAGCTCAGAAGGCTGAGGCAGGAACATCTCAAATTCAAAGCCAGCTTCAGCAATTTAGTGAGGCCCTGAGCAACATAGCAAGATATCTCAAATTAAAAAAAAAAAAATCTGGGGATGTGGGTCAGTGGTTAAGTATTTCTGGTTTTAATCCCTGATGCCAAAATAAAAAAGTCATCTGTAACTTTATGTTTATTACAGCGCTATTCACAATAGCCAAGATATGAAAACAATGTAAGTGTCCATCAGCTGATGAATGGATAAGGAAAATGTGTATATATATATATATATACACATAAATATATATGCATATATATTATATTAATCAGCCATAGAAAACACAAATACTGTTGTTTATGACAACATGGATGGATCTTCAGATCATTATGTTAAATGAAACCAGTCAGGCACAGAAAAATAAGTACCACATGATCTCATTCATCTTTAGAATCTGAAAAAGTTGATCTCACAGAGGATCAGAATAGAGTGGAGGTTATGAGAGTCTGGTGAGAGTAGAGGGGAGGGTTGGGGAAAGGTTAATCAGTGGGTTGAGTCAAATAGGAGTAAGAAGTTCTAGTGTGCTACTGCAGAGAAGGATGACTGTAGGGATTGTGTGCCTCATATTTCAAAAGGCAAGAAGAAATGATTTTGTGTACTTTCATGATAAAGTATTGATACATGCGTGAGGCAATGTATATGGTTAACCTGGTTACATGCAGAAACATGTCCCATAAAACCAAATAGTGCCCCTTTAATATGTACACTTTTTGCATGTATATGTATCAGTTGAAAAATAAATTGAGTTTAAAAATAAAAGGTTGAACTGAAGTTATGGGTATAGAATGTATTAACAGTATGCAAACTTCTCAGTTAGAAACAGGATACATGCAGATTTACAAGGAAAGTGAAGGCAAAGTCACTTACTTATGAACAATTTTAGAACACTTTTCAGTGAAAGCACTTCATGTTAGCCTTTAGAAGACCACACCTGGACCAGCTCACAGCCTTTATTAAGTGAATTGAAGCCTACTAGGTGACATTCCACATGTCCCACCCAGCCTCAATCAGAGCTCCCAATTACCATCTGTGCTCTTCAGAAAGATGTACCAGGAAATCAGACCTGTCTTCATGAGAAAATCTTTATTAATTATGCAGAAAGTCTTCCTTGTATATCAATGGCAGTCTAATAATTATGAGAAAGAACAGCAGGATAAAGATATTTCTAGATAATATCTTACATAAACTAAGAACAAACCTAATTCAAATATTATAAAATGATTAAATGGATACTGCTTTTTCATTTTATCTGAAAACTGATTACCAAGTAAGTTGAAATCCATTTAGATTTTCTCCTATTGTCAATTAGTGATTTTACTTTTTGCATTTTATATTTCTATAATCCATTTTAAGTTAATTTTTTTGTGAAAGCTGTAAATTCTCTTTTGAAAAACTTCATTTCTCCCCCAAAGGGACAACCTATTTTGATACTATTTGTGAAAAAGAATATGTGTCATAACTGAATTGTGTCTTTCACTTTGATGGAAATACTGTAAATGGTGTATACTTTAAAATTTTCAAACCCTAATTTTTAAGGCTTGGTATCCATGAAATCAAGTGAGTTTTGCATATTATGTTTTGTCTTTTGTGTTATGCATGCTTATGCTTCATATGCAAGTCAAGACAATTTACTATTTATTTCTTACTTTCTAATCTGTATGGCTTTGACTTTTTTTTCTTGCTTTCTTGCATTTATACAGGACTTCCAGTATGATGTTGATTAGAAATGGTGAGTGCATTCTACCTTGTTCTTGATGGTAGTGGGAAGGGCCCTGTCTCCAACCACTGAAATGTTAGTACAAAAAATTTTGGTAGATATTCTTTATCAATTTAAGGAAATTCCTGTGTTGCCCACGTTTGTTGAGGGATTTTAGAATAAATGGGTATAGGATTGTGGAAAACATTTATAAATTCAATTGACATTATTATATGATTTTTTTCTTTTTTCACTTGCTAATACAGATTCTAACTCACATTAGTTTCTGAAAGTTGAATCTGTCTTTTATACCAGGAATAAATAATACTTGGTCATAATCTAGAATTCCTTATATACAGTGTTGGTTCTGAATTGCTAATATTTATTTCCTTGGGGATTTTTTTTTCAGGGCTGAGGACTGAACTCGAACTTGGGGCCTTGAGTGTGCTAGGCAAGTGCTCTGCCACTGAGCTAAATCCCCAGACCCCTCCTTGGGGATTTTATACCTATTTTGATGCTATGATTGGCATGCATCTCCCAAAGTTCATGTGTTAGAATCTTAATTCTGAACCTAACAGTGTTGAGTGGTGGGGTCTTTGAGAGGGGACTGGTTCCTTAGGACTCTGCCTTCATGTGTGGATTAATGCTTTCACCATGGGAGTGGGCTAGTTATGGCAGGAGTGGGTTTCTGATAAAAGAATAGGTAGCCTCTGTTCCTTCTTGCTGACACAGCTGGCCTGTTGGTCCCTGCCGAGACGTGGCAGAGGAGCCCTGGAGTGGCTGAGTGGCAGCCCCCGTGGGTTGGAGCACAGACTACAAATATGGCCGGTGGTCACATGGATCCCCCCATGCAGCCATGAGGGACTTGAGGCCTTGTGAGCTAAGGTGCACTAACCTGTCACCCTTTGGTGGCCAGGTCTGGGCATGACAAGGAAACCTGCTTCACACACCATTGCTGCACAGGACTTGTGAGCATAGATAATGTAAAGACCTCAACCTTCTGCTTCTTGATTGGGGCAAAGCTGAATGGTAATTGGGGTTTAAGAGTTGACCAATAGCGTTAGTATGTTCGTAAATCCTAATTAGCATAAATTTGGAACAATAGCATTGGTATTTGTCTAAACTCTAGTTAGTATGAGTGAGTGTAAGAGTAGTTCCCACTAAAACAGGAACAAAATTGTTGCACTGTAAGAGGGGACTGAAAGCAGGATTTCTGCTTCCTGAGTGTGCTAGTCTAGAGGTTTATGCGGCACTCCTACTCTTACACTCACTCATCCTGTCCTATGAATTTCATTCTTCGAATTCATAAGACAAAGCCCCAGTGAAAAGGAGACATGGATGTGAGCTTCTGAGGTCTGCTGTGACACTGGAGGACATAACCCATCATTAAGAGCTGCAAACCATTTTGGCAACCTTTATGCAGACGTCACCTGTCAGCACAAGTGGAGAAACTCCAGTTTCACCTAAGTGGGGAATTACTTCTTTAAAAGTTCTGCATGGCCCATGAATTACTTAGATATTTGTTATTTAATTTTTAAATAGTTGTGTGTTGGGGGGTTCTAGCTATCTTTCCATTATTTATTTTGAGGTTAATTTCACTCATGACTGAAAATATACTTTGTATGATTTTAATATTTTAAATTTGTCAAAGATTATTCTATCGTTTAAAATGTGTTTTTTCTTGAGAAGAATTTGTGTTCTTTTATGTGGTATATTCTGTGTATCAATTGGATTAAGTTGAATGATAATGCTTTTCAAGTTGTGCAAGTTTCTATGAATTTTCTGTCTATTACTAATGGATAAGTGTTGAAGGTTCAAGTTATAATAGTGTATTTTTTTGTTTTTAATTAGATTTTTTATATATATTTTAATGATCTGTATTTGTGTGTATATCTATCTATCTATCTATCTATATATATATACATTTTGTTTTGTGCTTTTTCTTCAGAAAGTAAATGATGCCCTTATATATATTCTCA
The DNA here is from genome assembly GCA_004027875.1 of Aplodontia rufa. Taxonomy (NCBI): domain Eukaryota; kingdom Metazoa; phylum Chordata; class Mammalia; order Rodentia; family Aplodontiidae; genus Aplodontia; species Aplodontia rufa. The sequence continues at coordinate 10,540 of PVKS010021577.1, read as the reverse complement.
TGTTTTGTGTAATTATTGATGTAGTTGGCATAATACCTAGCATGTTTTGTATTTTTAATACATTAAATTTTTTCCTTGTTTTTCCACCTGTTCTTTCTTTCTTTTGATTATTTTATATAAATTCATTTTACATCCTCTTTTAGTTATAACAGTTATACCTCCTTTTTTAATGTAGTGATTGCTCACTTCCTTTTTTAATGTAGTGATTGCTCTAGAGTATGTTTTTTCAACTAGTCAAATACCACTACCATACTCACTTGCATGAAGTGTGGTATTTTTAAGAGTTTTCCCAAGTCCTCATTGTTCCTTTGTGAAATTGCTGGTATTCATTCTACTTATCCAGGTGTTATTATCATCTAATATATTGTCACTATTAATGCTTTAAGTAATTTCTTTTTAGATAACTAAGACTAAGGGGCCAGAAAGGTGACTCAGTAGTGGAGTGTTTGCCTGGCATGTACGATGACCTCTTAGATTCCCAGCACCACACGTATAATAAAGTGGACAAAAATAAAAACCAGTTGAAAAAATAAAATAAAATTACATCTGTCTACATAGCTAAGACTAGGAAAGATAGAACTTGCCTTCAATTTTCCTTCTCTGACCCTCTTCCTTTCTCTCCATGTGTCTCACATCTTTCATTTTCTTTTTCCCTGAAAAGTTTTAATATTTCTTTTAGGACATGTCTATGAGATAGGATTTCTTTCAGTTTTATTTGTCTGAGCAAGTGTTTTCCTATTTAGAGTTATAATTTCTTTTCATTTACATTTTAGTTTGGTAGTTTTTCCTTTGTAACATTTTAAATATTACGCTTTATACTCTTATATGGTTGCATGTTATCTGATGAGAATTTCAATGAATTTCTTTTTCTTATTCCTTTATAGCAGTATAAGGGAATTATTTCTCTGTCTTATTTCAAAATATTGTCTTGGTTTTTAGTTTTATGTAACTTCAATAATGAGATGGTTATGCATTATTTTATGTTTTCATCTATTTATTTTTTGTACTTAACCCACTTCATATTTTCTCAATCTATGCTTTTTATCTTTTCTTAATTTTTGAAAAAAATTCAGCTATTTTTATTTCAAGTATTTCTATGCTGTTTCCTTGTATTGTAACTATGTGTGCAGTATTCTTTAATATTTCCTGGCAGCTCTTGTATTGTTTTCTTTATTTGTATTTTTATTTGACATATCCTCAAGATCATGGGTTCTTTTCTTGGCCAGGTCTTTATTGCTGACATCAGATAGTATTCTTCCTGGGCTGGATCAGTGGCTCAGCGGTTTCGGCGCTTGCCTGGCAAGCACGAGGACCCGGGTTTAAACCCCAGCACCACGTACACAACTGAGTGTTGGAACAATGAAGGCCATTGTGAAAAACTAAATAAAGTTGTTTCTCCCTTTCTCTGTCTCTCACACTGTCCCTCTCTCTTTAAAAAAAAAAGAAAAAGAAAGTATTCTTCCTTATTATTATAGCATGATCCATTTCTAGAATTTTGTTTTGATTCTTACTTAAAATTTCTATATCCCTATTAACATGGTTTTTGCATACTGTAGTGATCATTTTTCCCGTTAGAAACTTTAACATAATAGTCATAATCACTTTACTGTTTTTGAATTTGGCAGTTCGAACATATGATATATTTAAGTCTTGCTTTTACTTCTTGACTGCATTTTAACTTGTCTTCTGGTCTGTCTTGTAATTTTTTGTTGAAAGCCAGGCATATTTTATTGAATGATAAGAAATGAGGTACACAGGTCATTGATGCGAGGACTTATTTTAGTGTGGAGAGGACTTACCTGGTATTTAATAGCAATTCAGGGACAGAGAATGTGTGTATTACAATTCCTTCAGCTCTAATCCTTTGTTATACCAGAGCCTTGCTATTGCAAAGGTCAGATATGGGACAAATCTAATGATTAAATCCAGTCTTTAATTGGGTGTATGTCTGAGGTCTAGGTCTTTCACAAGTTTTTATCCACCCCACTTGCACCCTTCTCTCCCTTCCCTGGCTGCAGCAGTACCAATATTTTTCCTTGAAAATTTTTCCTGAATTAATTTTTGTTTTTAATTCCCAAACTAATTCTATCACATCCATGAGATCTCTCTAAAATCTTCAGCATTGGGGCTGGAGCGGTGGCTCAGAGGTTTCAGCACTTGCCTGGCAAGCACGAGGACCCGGGTTCAAACCCTAGCACCACGTACACAACTGAGTGTTGGAGCAACTAAGGCCATGTGAAAAACTGAATAAAGTTGTTTCTCTCTTTCTCTGTCTCACTCACTGTCCCGCTCTCTTTATAAAAAAAAAAAAAAAAAAAAATCTTCAGCATTGGGAATCTGGTGGGTTGTCTGGGAGGAAAACTGTGGAACTCTGCGGGTTTCCCTAAAACTGCAGGACCCAGGGGTTTCTTAGTCTCAAATTAGCCCATGTTCAGTCTCCAGCCATTCTTCATAATTATATTCTGGTGTTCGTACCAGTTGACAGCTCTAGAAGTGCACTGTTGGATCCAAGAAAAGTGATTTGGTTTACAGACATTTTTGTTACTGGAAGGATGAGATTGATGACTTCTGATTGTATAACATATCAGAGATGAAGCTTGCAGACAGCTTCTCAATTTTAAAACAAATGTTTAAAAACTTGTTTAATTTTATTTATTCTTTTCATTTCTGTATTTGTTTCTAATCTATGACATTTTGAATTTCATCACCCACTTCATTTGGGGAATAATTTCCTTGAATACAGAAACACATGGGATTGATGCTATTTGATGATCTTTTAATTTATTCCTACATATCTTTTATACTGTTTTTAATTTTTTATATATTGAACCTAGATTGCATTGTTTCTATTCATTTTTCTTAAATAATATTCATAGCTTCTTTGGATAATTAAAAACATCATCATCATTATTTTATTATTATTATCATCATTATTTTTATTATGTATGTTGGGAATCAAACCCACGGCTTTGCTTTGCTTATACATAGCACATATTCTACCAGTCCCTAAAGATTTTTTATTAATTAACAGTAGAAATAAATTTTTTAGCTGAGTTTTCCATCTTTATCCTTAGATGTATGAAAATATTCATAACATTTTCCTTGTATTTCTCTAGTTAGATGCTTTCAAATTTTTAATAAGTATATAGTCAATGAATATGAAATAGTAAAATATGTTGATTATCATATGCAATTCATTATAATCACAACTTTATCAGATTTTGTGGAGTAAAACCTTGAATAATGTTATATTTTTTAATTTATGTATTCTCATCTTTCTGTTCATATTTAGCCTCAATATCCAAGTTTTATTTATTCATGTATATGGTGTCATGTTACAGGCAAGTTGGGAAAAATAATTCAACTTTTGTTTTATTTTTACAGTTCTAAACTTCATATCTTCATAGAGTATATAGTTGACAAATATTTTCAGCTACTACATACTGATCTGAAAAATGCAGAATTGGCAGAGTCACCTGTGTTTGAATTGATTTCACCCTAACATTGATGTATCTCTGTCTTAAATTTATACGTGTGGTTCCCACATTTCATAAGGACATATAATCAATTACATATTTATTTTGACCTTAATATGTAAAATTGCTCCATTTTATTTCTTTTTATAGACAGAAAGTACCCATTGTAGCAGGTGAGTTCAACATTTTTTATTTGCTTTTATCATTCTGAAACCAATCCTCTAAGCAATCCAGGAAAGACTGGAAAACACCAACTGATTATATATATTTTTTTCTAGTTTATTATTATTTTAGGAATGTCTAAAATATTGAAATGAATAAAATATTTTGAAGAAACTCTTTTGTATTTAACAGAGCAAGGATTAGGTACATAAACATTTATCTCTTTCTGATTAACATCATTATAATCAGGAATGAATCATTTTATCAATGTTTAATATATTCAGAAATACACACTTAAATATCTTCAGAATCTTGAATCTCGGTTGTCTTCATTTCTATCCTTGCAAATTTACTGCTGCTGTAGAACAGAGAAAATTGAGAATTGACAGTGAATCTATTAAGTAAATACTAAAATAAAATTGAATCTTATAGTTTAGCCTGAAAGTAGATTAAATGAAACATTCAGATACTGAACTCCTCTGCGCAGTTCTCATTAGAACCTGCATGACAACAATTTGTATGGTATATCATTTTCAGAGAAAAAGAGAAGATTTTTTAAATTTTTAGATTGCTTTAGTTCTTAAATATTGGAGTTCTTAAATATTATGAAGATAATATTATTAACTGAAGTTAAAATCATAAATAATCATGCTACCTTGGGAAGAAATTTTTAATTTCATCAGTAGAAAAGAAACCCAAATGATATAAATGACAACACAATAAATTCATGTTAGGCAATATTCTCCAGAAATAAAAGTTAACAAATATGAATTATTACTTCCCGAAAGAATAGTCCATTTTTGTTTATAAAATGTGTATATATGCATGTGTGTACACACAATAAAAAGTATGATAATCTTTACGTTGGTTCAGAAAACTATATAAATTGTAAATTATGCTTTATAATTACGATTTTTAAGAGACATAATTTCAAAATATTAAAATAATGTAAATATCCTAAACATGACATTTTATGAAGTCATGTGGAAAATATTTTTTTGTCTAATTTTTTGCAATGTGCTAGAAATTTCTCTTGTGGAGTGGTAGAAAGGGACTCCTTATCAATAAACAGCTCTCACAAATTATTACTTGAGGAAATTTAGTATTTGATTTGTTGTTCTGTATTATCCACGACATTTTTTTCTTCAATTCAAGAGTTGCACAATTTTCTATTAATTAACTTATAATAACATGTAGTTATAAATATAAAGTTAGTTTATGAATGATACTGTATTAGTCAATTAATAAAAAGAAGTTCCCATACATGTACACAGAAACAGGCAAACCAACTCAACAATAATCTTATTAATATTATCTTTAATTATACACTTTTCATCATGTTTCTACCACTGGAAAAGCTCTATTCTCTTCTCTCCGTCAATATTAATCTCATTTGATGCTTTCAACTATTTCTAAGAAAGATACCTTGGAAAACACTAACTGCTCTGAATTCTTTTATTTGAAGCATTTTAACTTAAAGATGGACAAATTGTCTGATAGTGGAGCATGATATAAATATAATATCCAGGTTATCCACAGGTGGTATGGTTTGAATGAGAGCCATCCCCACCTAGTATCTGAGACAATGCATCTGCTGAGAGAGGAAGTGATTGGGTTATCAGAGCCTTGACCCAATCAGTGAATTAATCCTCTGATAGGGATTGTGAGGGTGTGGTGGAGGAGATGGGTTATTAGGGGTGTGCCCTCGGGGTGTTTATTTTGTGTCTGGTGAGTGGAGTCTCTCTTTCTGATCCCTGACCATCATGCAAGCCACTTCCACCGCCACACTCTTCTGCCATGATGTTCCTCACCTCAGGCCCTGAGGAATAGAGCCGGACATTTATGGATTAAGGACTCTGAAACTGTGAGCTCCCAAATAAACTTTTCTTTCTGAAATTGTTCTTGTCAAGTCTTTTAGTCGCAGCAGTAAAAAAGCTAACAATGGCTTACCCAAAATTTCTCTCTGTGCTCTACAAATGGTGAAAGTTTTCCTGGAGTGACCTTCTTATTTCAGAATTGTGTCAGCCTGATTTCCATTGCTTTGACAACAGAGAAAGCCAGCTGTAAGGAGGAAAGATTGACTTTCACCCTTGGTTTCGGAGCTTTCAGTCCATGGGTCGGCTAGCGCTTGAATTTGGGTCTCAGGCAAGACAGACCACCATGGCAGGTGGTGTGTGGGACAGCAAAGCTGCTCACTTTGGGGTGGCCAGGAAGTAAAAAGAAGAAGGACTCAGTGCCAATGTCACCTTCAGTGGCATTCCTCCAGTGACCTGGCTTGCTCCAACTAGGTCTCACCTCTTAACGTTTCCACAACCTCCCAACATTACCACAAGCTGGCAAACAAGCTTGTGTGACCCAAACAAGCCTTTGGGGGACATCGAATATTCAGACCATAGCAAAGATTATTAGAGATGGTTATAGTGAAGTTAGGGAAGCATTATTTCTGGGTTAGTAGGGTGTCAGAGGGCTTTAACTGCTGAACTGGTTTTACTCAAAGACCACTTATTATATCCCTATATTATTAGGAGAAAACTGCTATAAAAATTTATTTTCTAGCATTGATTTAATCTAGGATAGGGTAAATAACATGAAAACCTCAGAAAAAAAGATAATCTGACAAACTAAAGCAAATACATATTCTAAAATATTTATCACTGTTTATTAATTTAATAAATACTTGCTAACTTCCAAACATGTACTCAATATTTTTCTACAAATGAGAAAAATACCAACAAACACAATAAATGTAATGAAGCCTTGAACTGCTTCAAAGTACAATTGTGGCATTTAAGAAATACTTGAAACTATAATCAGTTTTAAAATTATTTGGTATTACACTTCTCTCCAAATAATTCCCAATTCCATCTAATGTTATTTAGCAAACCCAGCTTTCAGTCATTTATTGAAATTCGTCCTTTCATGGACACTGTTTCCATATTCATATCCTGGTTAATTTGGGGACACTTTGTCACGTGTCCTTTAACAGTTTCTGTCATTCTTCTAGTTCCAGGGCCAATCATCCTAAGAAAGCTAGTGTGTGATTGTGCTCCAGAAGCAACTGTTACTATTCAGCCCTAAGTGCAGAGTAAAATTCAATAGGTATTTTTTGGTTGTTGTTTGTGCTTTGGTACCAGGTATTGAATCCAAGTGTGTTTTACCAGTGAGCCACATCCCCAGCCTTTTTATCTTTTATTTTGAAACAGAGTCTTGCTAAGTTTCAGAGGTTGGCTTTGAACCTATGATTCTTCAACCTCAGTCTCTGGAGCTGCTGGGATTACAGGTGTGTACCACCATGCCTGACTCAATAGGTATTTTTATTCCTGTAAAATAAAATACCTTACAGAGAACAGGGTGAGAAGCATGTATTTTACTAAGAATATACTTTAAAGGAAGGGGGAAGACATGGGGCAGTAACAGTTACAATTTCATGAAACATTTCTCCACTACTAACAATCGATTTCCTTTCATTCTCTCTCCTTTGAACTGCCAGCCAACTTTTCCTAGCCTCCTGCCTTTTTGGCTCTAGTTTTTGGCTTCGTTAACCTTTTAACTCTGGGCAACTGCATATATCTTCATTTTACATGTAAATTTATTTAGTCTTGCCTGGGTTCTTTCAAGACCATCAATTAATAAAGTTTGGGAATGTGAATGATGTTTATGCCAAGAATGATTCTGTTCTTAGGAAATACAATATTACAATTATCAACCCCCTACTTAGAAGATGCAGAGTGGGAAGAGAAATGGTTGAATAGTGGTAATAAAAAGAATATGTGTTACAAATAACAAAAGAAATGATTTTCCCTAATCTTAAGTACAATTGAAAAACAAAATGCATTTCCCCCCTCACATAAAATGTATTGTATAGGCAAGTACCGACCACGTGTTGGACATTGTGTACCATATGTATTATTATCTGTTTACCCCGTGATGATGCTGAGCTGAGGGAATATACAAACTAGTCAGGGACATTTTAGTAGTAAGTGACAGAACTGACTTTAACTCTATGTTTGACCCAAATGTTCTGAATATTTTGCTTTGCTTAAAGTATGTTCTCATATTTGAAAAGCAAGTGTATACTCATTCATCTATTGTATATTGTTTCTTCTCTATAATTATTTTTGCAGAAAGTCTAACATGTTATGAATGTAATTTAATAAGATTGGAAACACATACACATATACATACATGCATACATATATATATATACACATATATATGAAACAATTTTATCTTCATTTATGGCACTCATATATGGGCCTGTGGTAATTAGTTTTATGTGTCAACATGCCCACACTATAATATCTGTGGATTTAATCAAATATTCTTCTAGGTGTCACTGTACTGGCAATTTGTAAATGTGGTTAATAGGTGCCACTGTTAGTTGACTTTGAGTAAAGAATAGTACCCTCAACAATCTAAATGAGCCTTGTCAAACCAGTCAAAGTCTTTGAAAGCAAAAACTGAAAGAAAATTATAGCAGTTTCCATATTTAGGGAAATACAAAAATTTGTTACAAAATGCTGCACTATTTAGAGTATGAACCCAAGAATTATAGTAGGGTATTTGGAAGGCCAGGGTATATTATATTGACTCAAAGAAAAAATCTTTATTATTTTTTTTTGAAGAGAGAGGGACAGTGAGAGAGAGAGAAAGAGAGAAACAATTTTCATCTAGTTTTTCATGTGGTCTTCGTTGCTCTGAGACTTTGCTGTGTATGTGGTGCTGGGTTTCGAACTCGTGTACTTGCTCATGCCAGGCAAGCACTGCAACCAGCAGCACCAAAGACAAAATTCTTTAGAAAATAAAAGAAATTCTTTGTGTATATATGAAGTCAAAGATGTATTACGTATCTGATTTAATTTAGGTATATAAGGAATATTAGGATTCGAAAAGCAGATCTATTGAAAAACAATCTTTATGAATCTGTTATTTGATTACATCTCACATAAGTATTTCTATCTTATGATAACACAGTGATAATGGAGATTTACCAAAATTACCAGTGGAATAGTAGAGAAGACATATGCGATTATTCAAAGGTATAGGATTTATCTGCATATGCGGTATTAAAATGTAGGCAAAGCATGTATTTTTTTTAAATATTTCAAAGTCAGTACATAAACCATACCTGTCCTTACAAAAAAATAAGTCCAAATTTCTCTTTGAGTTTCTCTAGTCAAACATTTATAAATTATAGCAGTCTAAGGTTTTTCTTACCCTTTCCATTTCTCCTTATCATGTTAGTCATTTAATCACAGATTGGATTAGAGAAGGAATCAACAGATGAATTAAATCACACATGTGATAAAATGAAAGTCACAGTTATTATAGAGGAAATGAAAGGAGACGTCTTTCCCCGAAGAGTCTAAGATTGCTGGCATGAGGCTGTTTTTCTGTGCCTTTACTGTATCTCTCTTTTTCTTCCTTTGCCAATAACATCCTGAGCTGTTTGAATCATACTTTCAGATGCAAAGTCACTAAAATATTTTAAGGACAAAAAGATATTTCCAGAATTCACTAATAAAACAGCATCTACACTACTAATAAAAAGTAAAATAACCAAATAAATGAATGGAATTCATAATTAAGCTTTCAAACCAACATAAGGACATCATCCTACACATTATCTGATCTCATTATTCTGGGACTGCAGCTGACTGTCACTTAACTAATTGGAATTCCACTGCTTTTCTGGCTGTTGGGAGGCTACAGAAGATCCTGCCATTGTGTATTTATATTAGACTAGCAGAGACTGTGTGGGTCAATACCGACATTATCACAGTGAGTTCTCATAAAACATCTCATTAGTACCTGAAGGGCTCAGGGTAATACAGTCGTGGTGGCTATTAATTTTACTTTTCTTCTGATCCTGCATATTTCATAAAGTCCAAAGCCTAATGAATAGTTTTCTCTCTCCCACTTCCTTTACGTCTCTGTCCTTCTCTCTCCCTCTTTCTCTCTCTCTCTGCCTATGTTAGTTTGTCTTCCTCACACATGCCTTCAGTCCAACTCTCACTTTGCAATAAAATCGAATCATTGGAAACTGTCCCCCAATTTTTCCTGTTTATTATTTTAATCTTCAAAATAACAATATTACCTATAATATTCTTGTTTTTATCTGGGTTAAAATATTTCATATATAAAATGAGTCAGTTATTAAATGCTGTGCCCTACAGTGAAGTGTGCACAGAATGTGGGCGGTGGGACCTCTCAGAACCCTTTCCCCCAAGAAAACAGTGACAATCCTGGCAAAAGTGGTCACAGCCAACATTCTTTTCAGAACTTTGATATTTATCCAAAAGTTTGGAACAAGGCAAGGGCAGTTTATTCAAGAAAAGTTTCTTTAGTAAGAAATATGAATTTGTGTTATTTTAATATATCCTGAGCCCATACTCTTCAGCTTTGAGGCAGTCTAGAAATAGAAAAGCCCCAAGAATAAGGAGCCATGTAGACACAAATGGCAAGATAGGTTTGAGAACCTTCTTGCCGTTTGACATGTTGGTCAGTGCCTGTACTTGTTCTAATTTTATCTGACCGCAATAACTCTGTGTCAACATCCTTATTTCTAGGACACACGTTGGGAGCAGTCATTGACAATTGTTTAGCATCATTCCTGACCGAGATGCTGATACCACCTGGAGCTAGTGATGGTCTGACCAAAAGTCCGTCATTGAATTGCTGGGTAAGAGACTTCAAGAGGTAGCATTGACATATTTTGGGAATATGAAGATCACACATGAATTCTAAGCTGTGTGCATGTGCAGGCAAGACCCACAAAGGGCCAAAATTCTCAACTGTGTTTGAACATGAATATATATGTAACTAGAAAATGTAATCAGAGCTACAAACTCCCCATTGGACTATTGAAAGGAGTTACTAGTAAATACATCCAGAATCCCCAG